>WYDF02063725.1:0-11673 GCA_009867245.2 Adranes taylori
TGACCGGGGGCCCCTTCCGGCTGGGGGCCCGTGGCATTTTGCCGACTTGCCACCCTGTAGTTACGCCACTGCTTACCGATCACTTACAGCGAAGTTTCTTAGCGTAATCACTGCTTCTATTATTCGTACAGGCGACATAAGACCATTTCTCATTAATCATGTTTTAACTTTGTCTACTGTAATTAGCCCCTTTTCTTCTAATTTATTTCTTTATAACCTCCAGATCATCCACGTAATCACTTTGATACTTTTTTTTTGCTGCGAGCTTCATTTTTAGTATACCATCATATTCGAAGGTCTATAGGGTGTGGTCTAACCAAATCTTGTAGAATCCTCACACGTTTTTAAAAGTTTTTATAACTATCATAATAATACCTTTCAATATTATTTATTACAATTTAATTCATTATTTATAATTTTTTACTTCTTAAATATATTTTTATATTGATCTTTATCTGATGACTTGTGTACAAAAATACATTTAAGGAAGTAAAAAATTATTATTATATTTATTACTAAATGTTGTGCCTATGGTGTTTATGAGGTAATAAATTTTAAGACCTTGTGCGTACTAAAACAATGCCACTACAATTTATATGTTCTTAATAATGTTTAAATTATTAAATCTCGACTAGAGCTCCATCGACGAATAACGAGGAAACTCAATATATGTTATCAATAGCGGTTTTCGCCTCACACTTGGATGGACAACAACCATCTTTCCGCCTAGTTTGGAAGATAAATGTTCTACTATCAAGATATTGAATTATATTTCATATATTATGACCCCTATCTCCGAAATTAAAAGAAAAATAGTTTATCGTATTATCAAAAGTTGTTCTTTAAATAAATTTGGAAAACGGAGAATACTTAATACCGGATTTTCATTCATCAAATTTATTAATAATTGCATAAGCAAGCCCTGTAATAATGCATGAAATCAATGAGAAATTCTCTAATAATATATAAATTGCCTAATGAAAGCTAATTTATTACCCCAAGCAAATAATATACCAGCTAATAAATTAATTTTGTAATAACTAATTACCAAATATTAGTAATATTAATACAAATTCATATATGTAATAAAGATTTTTAATACGTTCAAAATAAAAAAGATCAAGGGACTTTACCGGCGTGAGAATTATAATAGACATATATCATTTAGTTCGCGTAAGAAAATATACAGATATTTATGCATAGCAAAATTGTATCTCATATTTTGCCGAAAAGCAAGCAACATCTTTCTTTTATAAATATATATGTTTGTTTTTATAGTTAGATTAGTTTTTACGTATCGGATGTTTTTCTTATTAGTCCTTCCTTGTAAATATACGAATGCTTTGTTTCGCAACGATTTTTTAAAATTATGTTATTTTAATATTTGACATTGCCACGAGTGTTTGTGCTTGATACATATTAAGATTATAAGTAGCACAATATATAGCTGAAAACAATCTTCAGCTTGTCCAAATAAGATAAATAAGAAAAAGAATAGTATGTTTTTTAACCAATGTACCGTTAGGAAAAATGAATAAAAATTTTTGTGTAAACTGTTAGAAAAATTCAACAGTAACCTCGCAAAGGTGTATTTTGGTCTGAAATGCCCTTGTATAATATTTGAAATTTCCACCAGTGCTTGATACATATTAAGATTATAAGTAGTATTCCATTAGCCCATTAGCTAAAAACAATCTTTAGCTTATCCAAATAAGAAAACAATTAATCTTATATAATGGACTTTATTGTTTTGCCAAATTATAGTTGGAAAATATATAATTTTGCAAAAGTCCATTATATAAGATTAATTGTTTTCTTATTTGGATAAGCTAAAGATTGTTTTTAGCTAATGGGCTAATAGAATACTACTTATAATCTTAATGTTATTTTAACTTTATGGCCTAACCGAATTATTGCTGTCATCTTTCTGGAAAAAAGCGTTAAACGGTTTTTCTACCACGCGATCTTTAATAACCGTCAAGATTTTGCATCTTTTGGTACCCCGACAAATCTCATTGGTTATTTATTTACCGACTTTTATGCAAAAGGCATTTCAGATACAGTGCTTCTAAGTGCTAGGCTAGCCTCACCCTACCCACTACCGGATATACGTTCCATTACTTCAGTATGCGTCAACAAGAAAATGCAACTTTGATCAGGAACAAATTTTCAGTTGGTCGAAGATACATCGTACCTAAAACAATTTTTTGGCTGAAGTTTCTCTCAAACCTAGCCTTTTTTGTGACAGACACGGCGAATGACACGACTCAGCCGATCCGTCGAAGGCAGCTTCTTCCCAGGAAATTATTATAAAAAGAAATCACTTCAGCTTACAAGATACATACGCTTTTTGGATCTTACACTGGCAGTCGACGAGTGGGAAAGCGCATGCCTCCGCTAGCTTAAGCCACCATCAAAAGATCAAACTCTTATTCCAATAGTATGTGAAATCCAATTGGAATCCGATTTTAAGTCAAATTAAATTCAATTATATTCAACTACAAACATTCTGCAAGCAACAACCCAGGTATATATAAATTGCATCATTTAATTTTCGGCTGAATCTTCTGATTTCTCGACACTATTATCTAATCTTCAATTTTTCTCTTTTATCAATCTTCCATACCCCTTCCGTGTATCTACATTATCTACACCTTTAATGAAGGAAAGCGGAGTACCACAGCAGAGGAAGAGAGACCCCAAACGCCAAGCACAGCGTTGCCAGAGATCAAACCACAGCAAGACCGATCAAGCTACGTCATCCTCGAATTCCGCGCATGTTGACAAACATACCGGCATCAATCACTCCAATAGAACAACAAGAAGACGAATCTACAATTCTCCCTGGTTCACCGCTACCAACCGACAGCTCCAGGCGATGTGCCAAATATTTTTTGTCCCCAACACCCGGCAAGGGATGGCTCTATAAAGTAACTCGAGAACAACACAATCGACGCCTGATCCGTTACTACTTCGGCAACATCGAATAAAAACCCAACATCAACAAATACATTCATTTTCTGCGACATACAATTTCATCGTATTATCATGTAATGTAAAATAGAGAATAGAAATCATCAAAATTCCATCAAAACTCCTTGACCAAAATGTCAAGGGATTTTGATGTGGGTAAGTAGAATTGCGAAGAATTCTACAGAAAAAACCACGGTGCTTCCGCCAAAATGTCACACCATGTTTAGGTGGTGACTGGGGGTGCTCAAAGGTAGAATTGAAATAATTATTTGATATAAGTCATGGTACAACAGGAAAATCATGGTACAACGGGAAATAAATAATTAACGGCAATTTAAAAGAAGTTAGATTTACTTAAAATAATTGTTTGGATTACGTACAAAGATAGTTATACTAAATAAACTGAAGGGTAACAAATACAAATTTAATTTGAGTAACATAATAACCCTTCTAAATTTAAATAACTGTTAGGTTTCAGTAAAAATAATATTGTTATAAAAGATGGTTTTTGAATTATGAAATAGTTATAAGTTCACCATCTTTAAATTAATATTAATACATAATCAACCCATCTAGTACATCCTTGTATCGCATACACATTCACAAACTTACATTGTTCTATCAATTGTTGTCGAAGATATTTTTATATAGAGTCGTGCACAAAACTTAGCTACTAAGTCTTACTTTTAATTCTGGCCTGCAATTGTGGGGTATTTCCTTATATATGCAAATATATATGCAATATGTGAATTAAGTTAGACATTCCAAACTCTTTAATCAAAATATAAGTAATTTTATGATATAAGGTTGCAAGCGATATTTAAATTTATTTGTTTTTTTTTTCACATTCCTTTGAACATTACGCGGTTCCCAACTAAGTGAATTTGTTTTATTTCTATATTCTCTATTTTACATTACGTGACAATATCTTCAACAATCTATTTCAATACCTGCATTAAGCTTCGTCATGCGATCATCTAATTCTAACAACGTCATGGAGAAATAAACGAAAAGCCACGTCACAATCACAAGAATCAGTTAATACCAAATATGGAATTACTTTAGTTCGCAAATGTTTACTTGCTATTTTGTTATGATAATGGTATGGATCATCCTAACGAATTTTGCGTTGTAATTAAGCTTCACAAACCATTGTATATCATTTCAAATCTCGAATAGAAGCATATATTGACGTTATAAATATTAGAGGAAAATAAACAACAATTATTGAAACATATTATTGCGTACATCATTATAATGTTTAGTACTTTTCTGTAGCATGTTGATCTATATTAAGATCTGCTCACTTGTTCTGCTCTGCTTAAACTAACGTTTAAATAACAAAAATTTAAAATAAAGTAATTTTTTTTACATATTTTTTATTTTATTTAAAACTACGACAAATTTAAAATTACGTTCACTTTTCTCTAAAGTGCTCATCTTTTCCCCGACTTTTCTTAAATCATTCTTTTTGAACTTCTACTTATTTTAAAACTTATTTTTAAATAATTATAATGTACATATATCACGTAAATTATAATGTACATATATCACATATAACGTAAATATACCTTTGTCCTGAACGATTACTATCAAGAAGAAACTGAATATACTGGTTCGAAGTAAGTGATGGAGACTTCTTGCGGCAACAGAAAACTGCTTTGATGAGTTTACTATAAATTCCATTTTCCTAGAAAGAAAGAAATTTTCAAATTAAATTTTGCGTTGACAAATATGTGTTTTAAATGTTACTAGATGTAGATATAAGCCATAATTAAAATAATAGCGTACTGTACTATAGATATCAAGAATTTCACTTCTCAGCAGACGATATCCACTAATTCCCTTCAAAGTAATTCCCATGGAGTATACTCACTTCTGCTAATGTTGTTTCCAATATTCAAACATATCAGTCATATACCATATAGGTAAGTTGTAAATATAGATCTACTACGAAAGATACAAGATTTATGAAAATTGCTTGTTAATGCCTGTTAATGCGAGTGTATACGATTTTAAACTGTGTGAAATTTGGTGAGCAAGGGCCATACATTATTCCACATTGAAAAAGTTTTTTACTTCTTGCTGTGTTAAAAAACGGTTTACTTTGGATTGAAGTAATTTCACCTTTAAAAGAGATTAAAATATTATAATAATTAAATGAGAGCTAATAGTACTTATAAAAAAAAATTACAAGTACTATAGCTTATTCTCAAAGTACACAGTTAGCTGAAATTCAAATCACATAGAGATTAGACCCAAGAGTTCTAATTTGATATGTTATTTAAATAAAGAAACATGACTTAGAATATCTTGGATTCATTAATGAGAGGCAATGATTTACCCGAAACAATGATTGATGTATCATCCGTATACATCAATATTTCACTGGATGAAATAAACTGTTATTAGTCAATAGGCAAGTTATTGACTAATAATAAAATGTTAAGGACCTGAGGACACTATCATGAGGCGTCCGTATGTCAACTGATTTAGTAGCTTATCAAATTTTACAACAAATATTTGGTCTGACATGAATATTCCCTCTGACACCTATCGATTGACATCTTTCTTTTTGTTTTAGGTATGCGACAAAATTATACTTTGCTATCAAAGGATATCTACATAGGAATATTTGGTTAAACGACGGGAAGGTAAAATTAAAATTTATCCATTGTTTATGGATGGAGTTTATCCATTATATACAATTTTAACCCTTAAGCTAAATCTTCCGTTACTTTTGCTGACATTTAATAAAAGTAAAAACCTAATTTAACAAAAGAGCATTATTTTATTATTTTATGTCAAGTGCTTACTACTACTCAAAAAAATTTCAATTACATTTTGCCATCTCAATAAATACACAAAGTTTGGTTACTCAAGAATGCTTATTATTTTTTTAATAGTGCATTAATGCTTGTTAAAGTCAACAATATGCGTACATACAGCGATAGCTCTGCGTTTCTGTGCTAAGTAACTGTTGCTATAAATCCTATAGCTAATTAACTATTGTTATCCTAATAAACTATTGAGTTAGTTGCACTTTACTTTCTCGTCAACCCAATAACTATGATTCCCAATGTAGTTGATTTACACCACTTGATTGGACACAACCGAGTTAGCGGGTATTCACTTATGATTGAAATATCACCTTCCATTACTTCTCCTGAGTTTACTCATACCTATTTAATGTAAACAGCACCTTCAGGTCGGTCACATAATAATTCGATAACAATGAACAGACATTTAGTGTCAGTCGAGATGCTATTGGATGTATTGAATATAGAAAAGTATTGCCTTACAAGTAATAACTTATAAAGATAAGTTAAAACTTCTAAGTAGAAGATATTACTTATTTTAATCAAAACTAGATCTCTCTTAAAAGTAAATACCGGAAAAATCTTCGAAATTTTGAGTAATTACTTGTAATTTTTTCAATTCTTTGGATTCTACTGTATAGATTCTAAATGTTCAAAGCGAATTAAAGTATTAAAGATGGGAAATGATTAAATTCAATAAATTCCATAAAATAATTTAGCTATCTATCATTTTAATTTAATTATAGAAAGTGAAATGAAGTAATCTCCGAATACAATATCTTTCTGCAAAATAGAGAAGCGAAATGAACCACAAGCAAGTGCATCTTGTAAATGAATCGTAAACTCGCGACGATGTTAAAACTTAGGGACAAATAGAAAAGAAAATAGTCTCCTTACACGAATTGAAACGAAACTTTACGTAAACTCGCGAACATTGAGGATAGACTTTTTCGTTCATGAAGTTAGAGAAAGATAATGGACAAAATTAATTAGATAATAGGCTACTAGTGAGCAGAAGTGAGATGCATCCAGCTTTAGCCGAATTTGTCACGAAACATAGTGGTATCAGCCGGCGTAAATTTGTACAAGCGAAAACTCTGGGAAAGGGCTCCAAATATTTTAGCAGCCCAGAACAGTTTATTTCAAATAGTGTAAATAAGTTACGCGTATTTTCCCTTATTATTTCCTGTTTGTTATCGTGACAATTATGGCAGATGATCAGATGTAAGTAGGCGATTAATTTTCTTATAAATCTTGATTAAGGCAAATCTTGACCTTAAGTTTTGATTTTTTTCTTAGCAGCTAATTACCTTCAGTAATTTTTCTAAAATGCTACTCAATTTATTATGAATATTGTAGCATTAGGATTTGTCATCGTATAAAAAATATTATACTGTATATAGTCGTAAAAAATAAAAAGAACAAGCAGTCATGAATTGAAATTAAAGAGGGTTACTTACACAGAAACTCTTATTAAGGTAAACGGTAATTGCAAAATGTATAATTGTATTTGAGGTAGGAAGTTTCGTCAGCTAAAACAGTTATTGACGAAACCATAAAGTAACTATAAACATTTGTGTGTGATATTCGCATAACGGGTAAGCATTGCAGCATAACAATCATTAGTTAGCAGTTTTCAGGAGATGATAGAATTGCACTTTTAGTTAACACTAGGTTGCGAAAACTATCACGTCAATTATAGCAAATGTGCAAAATACAAGCAGAGTAGAGCCGATAATTAGTTTGATTAACAAATAATCGATCAACAATATTTATAACACTAGCAAAATGCATATGCGTGTGAATGTAATAATGAGTATTGGAGGTGAATCAAAGATGGCCGACCGAATAGACAATTTAGGCAAGTCATTATTAGTCGAGAGGGACACACCTGTAGTACGTGCTAAGAAACGAAGCACACAGCAGATTTCGAATGGTAGAGAAAGTAGTGTAGATGTAGGCTGGGAGAGACCACGATGATATACACGAAAAGCCTTTAATCTAACGGGTGAAATATAGTAGCGGGAGGGTAGTTAAAAGATAAGCGAGTTGAACGGTCAATGTTGTTAGATACCGAGTAAAAGATTATTACTTGAGTGAGTGTAGGCCGGTTAAAAGTATAACAGTAGTAGAGTCATAGATCGGATAGAACAACAGTCCAGTTGTAGATGCGTAAAACTTAGAAGTAGAGTCTTAATTAGTAAGTAGTGTTTAGATACTGATAACCCTTTTAGACTTGGGTTATTCCAGGTTAGGATTAGAATAGTTAAGTCAAAAAGAAAAGTAAAATCAGAGAGGAGCCAAGTCAGACAGTCTAACAATCATTTTTATTAGTTTCATTGTACAGAGTAAATGTTGCATACTCTTTTATTTGTTCATACGTATCCCCAGATAAATCTAATCTAGTGCTTAAGAGTGGTTAATGATAGTTACTTCATGCTACCAAAGTTTAGCTAGCGATGCCCCTTTATTTGGTACGTACTACGATAATATGCGCCGCGACCCTTGTTAGGGATAATCGTAATATTGTTTACTGTTTATTAAATTAAGTCGATCCCAAACCTTGGGTAGTGTTATGTCTGGACCGGTTGGTACAAAACTAATAACTCTCTCTAAACATGTCATGGTGTGGTCAAGGGTGGTAAACGCCTAACCCATCCAAAATCACACGTGACAATATATTACTTTAGAATCTTGATGTGATGTATTAAAATTGTATTTTATTATTTCATGGTCCGTATTGAACTTATTTAAATTAAATCTTAAATCAATTCAAAACAGGACTTGATAGTATTGTTGTTACTTTAGTGTTTTGTTATTTGATGGAACCTAATGCTTTTATTTATACCAGACAATTTAAATTAAATCAAGATACAAATAAATCTTAAGCAGTACTTGTTTTATTACTTGGCAAAATTCATAGATCCTCGATGATCGTTGTCACATGTAGAATAAATTATTTTCTGTTAATAGAGTATTTAAAATCCAAGAGGGTTTTATTATGATTATATTTTATTAATTCTTGGGCCGTACTTGCTTTATTAAAATTGAATCATGGTATTAATCATGCAAGGTCCCATAAATCATTGTTTCATTATCAATTTTGTTAATGTATAAATTTATTAAAACCTCATGACTTGGGAATTAATTTAAACTCCTAGATAAATATTTAATCATTCATTACCGGTTAAGTTGATTGTGTTTTAACAAGAACTGATCTATCTCCTTGCAGCTAACTCAATTCCTTGTCACCAATTTCAACGCGACAAGATTGTTAACATTTAGTTTCCAAAAGTATGTTGGAGGAATCGTCCATAACATTTTTAATATTATTATAGTCAGTTTATTTTTTTATTTTAGGAGATAATATGACTACTTAAGCTAATGTTTATACATAATTAATTTGACATTAATTTACTCTCTAATTACGTAATGTCAATAAAACATTAATATTACTACTGCATTAAATAATAAAAAAATTTAAGCATCACATTTTTCACAAGTTCTTGATTTGCTAGATTAAATGATTTATAAGAACTTATCCAAAGTCTTATCCGTCTGCTTTAATTTTTGTGCAGTAAAGCGATCAGTATTTTACCATAATTGCTAGTTATAATTTCGATGAAATTTCTTGCGTATTATTCAATAAACTTTCTTATGTTTTATAGTTCGAAACCTGTCCGAAATCTAAGAACAAATCTTGATTAAATAGAATTTTAAGAAATATCATAAGACGTTTATCGTATATAGTCTGTTAAGTTTATATGAAATACGGTTTATATTAAAACTTTTTGATTGATGCTATGGAATATAGTGCCGGAATTAAAAATAGCCTGACTAGGCTGCGCCCTATGGGCTCCACATGACCCCCACGACACCTCAAAAAGCTTGAGTTAAATGACGAAAAAAAATGTTGGAATATTGATTTGAAAGTTTGAAATTTCGGAAGCCATAATAAACGTGAAAAACATATTAAGAGGATGAATATTAAGAAGAAAAAGAATTTTAAGAAGAAGGGGAGATACATTAAAGTTTTATTAAAGTGATTACTGTGAATAAAGAGCACACTAAAATGAATAATTAGAGAGTGGTGCATCAGAGCGAAAACTAAAATCAGAAAAGGATGACGAAATCAAGACTCTGCCGAAATTGGATTCATTTCCCACTAAAGTTTCTGGCAAAGAAGCTGAAACAGTCATAACGAATATCATGAGAGATTAGATGAACAATCTGCAGTCTCAATAAGTACATTCTGAAATCAAACTTTAATAAATTGGGCGGAAAATATTAGGTGAAGAAGAAACAAATGTGACAAAAGAATTTGATGTCTCTCTTAATAGAGAAAATGATATTGAGTTATGGGGTGAGTTGATAAAAGACGATGTAGCATTTTGAATTGCGAAAGGGACTCATATTTTCCAGCTCTCTGAGGATGATTTTAAGACTTCTAAACAACATTACAAAGATCATGATGGCTATTGTTCAAAGAATCGACAAGAAATATAAGTGACAAAGGCTAGTTTATTCACCAACTCAAAGTAATGTTTATTGCTTTATCTGTAAAGTAATCAAAATCCCAAGCTTTGTTCTAGCTTAAGAGATTCGAAAAATCTTGCTGCCTTCATTAAAAGTCATGAGAATTCTTCGGAGCATAGAGATGCTTTGACGACGTATTTGTACTTAGAAAGAACACAAATTCAGTATCCAAGAGATTGGAAGAAGAAATTATGGAACAAAAAAATTGCTGGCGCATTGTCTTGAAACGAGTTGTCTCAGTGATTTGTACATTAGTTGAAAGCAATTTAGTACATTAGTTGAAAGAAATTTTGAAATTTAGGTTTCAGAGGTTTGAATGAAGCATGTGGATCGGAAGGTGGAGGAAAATATACTGGACTTTTAATTGCTAAATTTGATCCGTTTTTAATGGAGCAGATTAAGAATTACGGCAACTCTGGCTCGGAAAGAACATCTTATCTTTCAAAAATATTTTGTGAGGAACCATTAAGTTTAATGGCTAAAACAGTTTTGGTGTATTACTTGCTTCTACGCGAGATATTTCGCACAAGGATCAATTATGTTTAATCTCAAGGTAAGTCGATCCAATTGCATTTGAACCTTTTTTAAGGTTTGTCGTAATTGAGAATCAGTATGGAGAATATTTAGCTGATACGACTCTTGACTTTTTGAAGATGTAGTATCTCTAAATTTGAGTGATTGTAGGATATAGCTTATGATAATGCCATGAATATGACAGGAATATGAAAAGGCATGAAGGCTAAGATTCTAGAGATAAAGATAAGGCTCCTTTTTGCCATACTAGTAGCAACTTCAGTTTAGTTGTGCAATTTCTAGAATGCAATTGCAAGCGCTATTTTTGAAACTTCACCTCCAGAGTTATTAGTTTAGAAAATGCACCACATGTTGAGCAATACAGCATCTACGTTTTCTGGGCACATTTTGTGGTTTGAGCCCCATCAAAGTGCAAAATCTAAAATGAAAAATTATGATGAATTAGGTCCGTGATTGGTTTTAAACTACGCCGATGTTATTTTCTCCAAAATAAAAGCACTAGATCATCTGCTTTTGACATTTTTTTTGCAAGTCTACTTTTGATAGAATACCTTACTCAAAAATAAATGAAAACAACAGTACCTTTACGTGAAAATAGAAGATCAAGGTGTCCATTGCTTTCTAACAAAGAATTTAGGAAAAAAAACAATGGTATTTTAGAATTACAAATAACTTTTATTGGGAGAATAGATATCGTTGCAATGTCATAACCAGAAATTAATTATAATAGTTATTTAATTAAGCAAGCAATCATCGAAAATTGCGAATCATATATGAGAGGCCACAAAGGTAGAAAAAATTCCGATGAACA
>WYDF02063736.1:0-11673 GCA_009867245.2 Adranes taylori
TTTTCTATCAAATCGAATAGAGCGTTGGGATCTAATTTTTCCAAATCAAGTTCTTCTTGACCGTTTTTGTAAATAAAAGGCATCTAAAAAAATATAATTGTGTAAAAATGTATAAAAACTCGATAAGTATATTATGAATACGGTAATAAAGAATAGGAATATAAATTAGTGTATAATGAGCAGTGATTCATATTTGAATCATTAATATTTTCGCTCATAACCTAAATAATATTATATATTTTTATTGTCTAATTATGAAAGTTGATAATCATTTATTAAAGCAATAAGAAACTAATAATACATACGTACCTTGATAATTATAACTACTCTGGAAACATGGACAAACAGCAGACATGGAGTAAGTTAGGAAGTATATATGCGTTTATACATGCACACAGATGATTCAAATATGAATCGCCGTGCAATCGCAACTAAATAAACTTTTATATGCAATGTAATAGGTGAAAAAATAAAGCGATTCAAATATGAATCGGTGCGCACTGTAGGGTTAATATTTTCATTATTTCCAATATGTTCTTTCATCAAAAACTGGAGTAACTTTACCAAAAAAAAAAATATAGAAAAATATTATTTCGTTGGTATACTACATTTATGTCGAGAGAAATTTAGAAAATCAACGTTCAACGCTCGTTCGACCCTTATAATCGGATTAAAATCGAAGCAGGCATATTATTTTTTCGGGTCCTCTGACATTACCATAAGCCTTTTATTTGTTCTAGAATGCCTCAAACCCTAGCTCAAACTTACTGTCGGTAGTGTATATTGCACATTCCTATGGTGCGGAACTTTTAGAACAGCTGTATAATCCTTTCTATTTCTTTCTGTATAAAGCAATGCTTCAATACGCTGTTACTAGTTATGCAATCGTTAATCAAAGTTTCAAATGACAAAGATCTAGTAATCAAATTTAAGAATAATTTTCATAATATTCTTGAGGAAATAAACTATTTTCAGAACTTAGATAATAGATAATTACAAATTTTAATCATCATTCTGTATAAGATCATTAGAATATTAATAAGTTTCGACATTAATGTCATACAAGCACGTCTTAATTTAAAGACTTTTGTCGCTCGCGAAAGTCTTGGAAACGTATTTCAAGATGCAAATATGTCACATCAACAATTCACCAGTTCGAGCATCCGGGACTAGGCAGGGCACAGTCGGAAAGTTATTTAATAAGTCTCATATATTAGAAATGTCTAAATTTAATTTAATACGGCGTGGTTTCCTCTTTCTCTCTTTCTGTCTCGTTGTGCCGCAAAAATTAGTTTGGTGTTTTGGTGCGGATGGCCTACGATTCCTGAAATTCTTTCATATTAAAAGAGAAAATTAGGAAAGAAATGGATGATGGTTAATGTTTAAAAGTATTTGAAAAGAATTGTTTATTTATATAAAATTGCAAGAAAGTAACCATAAACAAATACACGATTAATAATTAGATAAATTGATCATTTCGTAAACAACATATTGACTACGATGAGAGGAACCATTCAGGAAAATTCCTCAAGAAATTTTCTGATATCAATTTTATTAAAATATATGATTTTTTTATTAATTTTAAATGTAGATAAATTAATTTAGAAGTTGGAAATTCAAAATCATTTCGTATTACAAATCAATAGATAAACCAGAACAAAAGGATTTATTATGAATATGCATCGCATGTAAATTTCTTATCATTCCGGTAGAAACTCCGGTTCGAAGATCTCGAATATTTGGCGGGAAATTTGAATTTGTTTAATGTTTAGTATTTGAATTTTGGGCTGGTAGAGTCTGCTTGGAGGGGGCGGGCTCTGAGTGGGGCTTTTGGTGTTTGAAGCTATGTGGCTATATGATACCAGGAGCCTACGTAAAGAAATGTACAGGGACGGGGCAATTTTTTTTTAATATTTGAGCTGCTAATGTATTTGAAAGAAAGGTGAGCATGCAGTTGCATTTTGCTATTTCAGCTGCTAACCTATTTAAAAGCTGAAGGTGTGCACACACTTGGATTTTTTAGTTTTTTTTAGATTTGAGCTGATAACGTAATTGAAAGCTAAAGGTAAGTACACACTGGTATCATTGTGTATACATAAGACATAAATAATATGTTGAATCTTTATATATGATGTATTGTATATACTGCATAAAACACAAGTTGATATAAATGGTATAAATGGTCACTTCTGGTTAAAAAAAGTCATTTTCGGTCAATAACTTCCAGTCGGAAACATTCATTTCCTGTTCAGAAAATCTGTCATTTCCAGCTTGAACTTCCTGCCGTAAAATTCATTTCCGGTCCAAAAAAATTGTAAATTCAGGTTTCAAAAAATTTTCCCAGATATTTCACCCCATATTAAAGCATCATACCATATTAAAGCATAATAATAGAATGAATATCTTCAGCCGATTTTAGTCGCGTCAAAATCTAAGATTAACGTTTATATATATATATATATATATATATATATATATATATATACATATCAATATTTCAAATTTCAATGTCAACGACGTTTCGATATATGAATGCACCTTCAAACAGCTATCATCTGATAGGTATCAGGTTTCATCTGACACCACCACTACCACATGTGAAAGAGAATTTGTAGATGCCAGATTTCATTTGAGAGGAAACAGATTCATTTGATAGGGAAATCGTTCTACCAAATATATAACTATTGTTAAATCGCTATTAGATAAACATCAGTCGCTGGTATTAATAATGCTATAAGCAACGAAGACATTAAGAACAACAACTCGAATGATACTGAATATGATACTGATATTAAAAACAATAATGCTATAAGCGCCAAAGAAGCAGAATCATCAAAGTCTGAGTTTAAATATGATGCTGATGATGATGAAACTAAAACCAAGTGTTGATGGTACTAGTCTCAAGAATCTACTTGATATTGCTTCGAATTAAATTAGTCCAGAGTCTACAAATGTTATACAACGCGACGTTGCCACGTTTAAAGTCTTTCACATTTTTCGATATATCTCAAAAACTATATAAGACCGGATATTCGAACAAACTTTTTTGTATAGACACTTGAAGGGTGATTGTTGTGTTGCAAATTTAGCGATAAATTTTCTCGTAAACTGTGTTGTATTTTTTTTAATTTCTCGTATCGGAAGTTTCTTTAATATTTAAGCAATTAAAAAAGTTTACCAAAACATACGATTAATTATAGGAATAATTTGACCTTGAAAGAAAATTACAAAATGAAATTTATGGAACATAAAAACTATAGGAATTCAATTTTGACAATATGAATAATTGAATATATTGAATCCACTGTGGGCAATAAGAAAATTTTCAAGTGATCCAGGACCGGAAGATTTATTGGTTGGCAAACTTGTGCGTAGGCAAATTCAAAAGTTCAAGGAAGTCTGGCGTGCGAAGTCTGGCTTGGTTTTTCAAATGGCAGTTGTAAAACACGCAAGGTATTTATGTTAGACCCTAATAATGATATCATAACATCACAATGACGTCACAGTAAAGTCAAGGTTTGGTTAGGTGGAAGATATTCTCAATAATATTGTTTTGTAGTACATGCAATTTAGTTTCTTAAGACTTTTGGATGTGCGAAGCACATCAGACTGCCCTGTTAGAAATTTCACAAAAGTTGGCAAAGCTGAAAGCGAAGATACTTGTAGGGATCGGAAATGCATGTGATGGTGAATTGGTGCATAGACAAATTAAAAAGTTCAAAGCATAGCACGTCGCACTGCTATATTAAAATTTTTCCCAAAACTACGTCAAGAGCGGAAACAGTTCACGATAAACGCGCCGTAGATAAACTGTCCGCGCCGTAGGTAAGTACGGGACCAGGAGATTCATGGGTAGGTGATTTATAGGTTGCGCTATTTTTATTTAATTTACCCAAAACAACTATTGTGCTAATTGAATTTAATAGACGAGTTATAAGGTGACAGTCACAGCTAAAAGGTTCAACTTTTGTTTTAAGCGAAATATAATAAAACTATTGGCTTCCTTCCAATATATGAAAGATGAGGTAGCGATCACGTCAATTTTTCATACAATAAACTAATTTTCTACATATTCACTTAACCTCCGTATTTTCCGTATCCGACGTGGTCTTGATCCCAAATACGTCGGATAGTCGTGAGTCTACTATATGTACATAAACCTATATCTTCAATATGAACAATTTTTGATATGTAAACCGAAATATGTTTTTTCTAGTTGCGAAAAATATTTATTTCATTGCTATCAATTCTGACGGCACTTGTAATGAGTTAGGCATAGTTCAATATGAGAAAGCGACAGTGCAGACAAGTATACTGGTGGACAAATGAAATCGGAAATGCCTCTATCCTAGAAGGAAGGTAACACGTGTGCAGGTACACGAAAGAACCAAGTTGACAGAGGAAAGGCACAAAATGAATATAAATACAATAAGCAAACGCTGAAGGTGCTCATTAAAAAGATAAAGACAAGTGTTGAGCGAGAGCATGTGAACAAGTGGAAGAGAATGAATGGGTACAAGTGTATCAGATTATCAGTAATAAGTTTGAAAAAGCGCCAACAAAAATAAACAAAGAGGAGACGACTAAGATTGCCAAACAGCTCTTTCCGGAGCGTCAGGGGAAAAGGCAAGAGATAATAGACAAGTCAAGAGAGAATATCCACCTGACACCAGATGAGGTAATGCAGACAGGAAGAAGAATGAAGGTAAAGAAGGCACCAGGTCCAAACTTGATATCGGCTGAAATAATAAACTTATCAATTACGGCAAATATAAAATATATTACTGTGGTAATGGAGAGTGCCATTACAGAAAGAAAGTATTCGGACATATGAAAAAAGCGAGGCTGCTACTCATCCAGAAACCAGGCAGGGTAGTCTAGAATCAATTGATTATAGACCGATATGCTTGTTAGTTACAGCCGGGAAGTTATTGGAACAAATCATTGCGAATAGACTAAGTAAAGAATTAAAAGAGGCAGATAAGCTAATGGATTTGCAATGTGACTTCCAAATAGGCGGTAGATAAGATCGTGCAAGCGGCCAGAAAGGAAGGAGCGAGGACCTTCAAGGCAAGAATGATTGTGGCATTGGTTAAAAACGCTTTTAACACGGCATCATGGCATAGAATTAGAGAAGAGCTAAAACAACGGCATATATCCCATTCAAATATTTTATCCAAATAATACAAAGCTACTTAGATCATAAATGCATCAAAGTAGAGAGGGACAGACTTATCAAAATTATAGCGGGAGTACCACAATGGTCTATTCTAGGTCCGATCCTGTGAAACATGCTATAGTACTTAATAAGAAGCAGGATACCAGAAGGGATGGAGCTTATAGCATATGCCGATGATCTGGCAGTGACGATAATCCGTAAAACCGAGGTGGAAATTCAGAGGACAGGGAACCAAGCTCTGCATGGAATAAATAATTGGATCAACAAAAACGAAATGAAACTAGAGCTGAACAGAGATGATCTTGCTAACGAGGCGGAAAAAGATAGGACATATTTAAAGGCAATTAGCCAACACTAAGATTAAGCCGCAGAGAAACGTAAAATACATAGGGATAAAGTTACACAAAAATTTAACTTTTGGAACGCACATAGAAATGCCCAGAATAAGAGGCGCAGGGGAAAGCAAAATTATAATTCTTAGCAGCGTAGCAGATAGCATCATTTTGTATAGAGCAAACGTGTGGTAACCAGCGTTAAATACTGGTAAATAGAAGAATAAAAGAATAAGATCAGGTTCAAAGGAAAATGGCTATAGGCATCTGTGAAACATACTGAACTGTGCCGCTAGAAGTGGTGCGACTGTTAGCAAGAGAAGTACTGCTAGACCTGATAGCTAAGGTGATAGATCAGATATATGAAAATGGCGTGGCATGTAAAAAACGGACAAGGGAGGAAACTTTTAAACAATAGCTGTCGAGATGGGTAAATTACGAGGATGGAAAATAGACCAAAAGATTAATACTGGAAGTCATCCCGTGGGTCCATAGAGCGCACGGGGAAGACAACATACCATCTAACCAAAGCGCTGAGAAGACATGGGTGTTTTAAAGCTTATCAGAAAAGACAAGGCAAGGACACCGATCGGTGTTTTTATTGCGAGGTAATGGACACTCCACAACACACAATTTGAATGTGAACAATGGGACCCAAAACGGAGGGAACTATGTGTCCAAGTGAAACATGAAATGACTCCTAATAGTATGATCACAATTATGTGTAAGTCAGTGTGGCAGTGGGAATTGGTATAAAGTATATTACGCTAATAATGTTACAAAAAGAAGAGAAAGAAAGAGAAGTGGAAGAGGAACACAGAATGTGACCAAAAAGTATTAAGCACGACAAAATGTTGGCCACAAAGGTACGCTACAAGATCCCTGCAAAACCTTTGAAGGTATGCTAGTGCGGTTCCAGAGACCCTAGAAGCACCAAACAGATGGAACCGGAATACCGGTGGGTTTAATGAGTAGGCAGCATTTGCGCCTCCCTATAATACATTTTTAAATCTATTTTCGCTTGACATATAAAACATTTTTATCTATTCAAACATTTTATTAAATGTTGATGATATCGAGGAGTATAGAAACCATAAATTATTTTCTCTTAATGCTTTCGTAGAGTTATCTGGAGTATAGCGTAGTGTTCATCCTCCAGATACCTCCACAGGTCTGAAAGTTGATAGTAACTGATGCTTAGGGATATCTAGGAGTGTAGAAGCGGTGACTGCCATTGTCGGGATATCCCTGTTAGCCTAGCCAATATGTTATATGAAATATGAAAACTAATACAGTCAGTTGCAGAAACATGTTAATCAAATGAAATATACAAGTAAGCAATGTCTTGGAGTCTACAGATTCTTTAAATCTGTAGTCTCCAGGCAATACCCTATTTACTGCGTATATTTATATGAAACTCCAACAAGGTTGCAGAAATAGAGAAGAAGTCGTACTGTTTTTTCCTGAGGTTCATACTACAAAAGAGATGAGGAAAATATTAAAGAAGCGTGTATATATTTATTACAAAGAAACAGCAATTTGATGACCAACAATTCGATTCTACTTGCGATAATCCTAGTTAAAACTATAGTCCTGCGTACAGCTACAAATTACAGAACGCGTCTCAAAGGCCTTTCATCTGAATTCTGAACTAAACCTTTAAAATTAACGAAATTATCAAGAACTAGATTTTAACACTAACGAGTAATACAATACCCAAAAAAAAAAATACGATGGGCAAAAATAGAACTGAATAGAATTGTATTAAATATCTTACTTTCAATTCTTTCATTCATCATTGATAAAATGTTTGATTGTCTCCATTGAATACTAATAATAAAACAGTTATCAAGGAAGCAGCTCAAAATAATGACAGTGTTTTGAACATAATTGGTTTTTTTCTGTATGTACCACTATGTGGCCAAATAAAGAAAGACATGACAGTTTGTAATTTAGTATTATTCTATTCTAAATAAAAAATCTGTTTATAGGAAAGTATCAAATTTCTTTGCGTTTAACTAAATTAAGTGGGACACAAACAATGTGTTAAGTTCGCTCAATAAGGTTTTCTCAATTGGAGAGTTTTTTTTTTCATTTATTTACGAGTCTTTTATTATATTCTTAAGAAATTCAATGATATAGTCTATTCTTTTTTTAGTTAATTCAATTTAAAATGTTATGAAAAATATCAGTTACTTTTATAATTGAAATATACTGTTTCTGTATTTTCAGTAGAGGTTCTTCTTCTTGTTCTTCCACTGCTTTATCCATTGCGAATGTTGGCTATTAACATGGCTATTCTGACTTTGCTAATAGCTCCTCTGAAAAATTCAATCGACGTGAATCCAAACCATTGGCATACCATGATCCATGACCAAGCATTTAGTTTCAGTTGTATTGAGTTCCAAGCCATCATTTTGACTTGCTATGTCCATTCTTTGTCAAAATTTTTGCATTTCGTTGCATTTGCAGTAATAATTGTATCATCAGCGTTTGTAATATTATTAATTACCTCTCCGTTTATTTTTATACCTTCAGAAGCTTCTCCTAGTGCTTTTTCAAAGATTTGTTCAGAGTATATGTTGAACAGAAGCGGCGAGAGGATGCATCCATGTCATATACATTTTCTAATATTTATTTTCCCGCTGACCTAAGTTACCCACCTTTATTTCAGCGCTTTGGTTCTACTAGAGACTGGTTATTATCCGCAGATCCCTATATCCATCTTCCTGAGCAATGCTATGAGTTTATTATGTTTGACATTGCCAAACGCCTTAGAGAAGTCGATAAAGCACAGATGAACGTGCATATCTCTTCATCTTTGAATTAGCACTTGCAGACTGAAAATCTCTTCTCTTGTGCCTAGTGCATTCCGGATTCCAAATAGTGACTCTGATATATTTTCTTCGCAGTTTTTGCTTTATATTCTATTGTAGATCATTTTGGTAAAAAGCCCTAGTAATTTGATTTATCAGACTTATTAATTGGCGTTGATCATACAAATTTGCACTTTAGGTATGGCTACAAAGTTTGACCGCAGCTGTTCCTCCCGAATCTCCCCTTTCTTGTATAAGGTATTAAAAAGTTCTGTCAGAAAATCGAGGAAATGATCATCTATTTCACACAGAAACTTTAGGATCTCGGCCTGTATGTTGTTTGGAATGGGTGTTTTGTCATTTTTTAGTGATGGAATTGCTTTTTCCGCTTCTGATATTAGTATTGCAGGTCCAATCATATCGTCATTATGCTCCCCTATCATTTTGCATTCATCATTAAAATGTTGCTCTACGTAATACTTCCACGTGTCCATAAGCTTCAAGTCATCAATAAGCTTCGAGCCTCAAATAAATTAGCTTCAAGTCACCATAAGGTTCAAACATATGGCTTCCGTCTTCACCTATCCGTCTCAGGTGGGGGTTCTTGGTTTTCCTTTTGATTGTTAAGTCATTGATCCTTTTGTGCATGTGTGCTAGTCACATTCCTCGATCTCATCACATTTCTCCTCCAGTCCGCGCACTTCTGGTTTTTTTGTCTTTGTTCTTATTTCATGATTTATTTCTTAGTATTTCGGTAGATTTTTGTGTTTGTATTGCCTTCTCTTTTCCATCGTGCAAAGGATTTCGTCCGCCATTCATTCCTTCTTCTTTTCGTCATTCTACAGCAAAAGTGTCTTGCTTGACGCTTCAACAGCATTTTTTATTTTCTGCCATTTAGAAACTGCGCCTGTTTCATATTCACTCATATTTCCGATGTTTCTTGGGGCTTCCTGTACCTGTTGTTTAATGTCAGAGTCCTTTAATTTCTTAATATTTTATTTGGTTTTACCAGGCTTCTCCCTTCGAGAAGTTTTGTTTCAATTTTGAGTTTACCTACCACTGGGTTCTGATCCGATTGAGCGTGAGCCCCGGAATAGTTCTTCACCGATGTATTCAGTTTCTAAATCTCTTTGGTAACATTATGAAGTTGATCTATCTGGTTTCTTACAATTGTCTCACTTGAATCTGCTGGGGACTACCATGTGTATAGTCTACGGGGGGGGGGGGGCTAATTAAAAGAGAATATTGGCAAAATCGTATGAGGTGATCTCCTCCTTCGTTTTCAATTCGTATTGATCCCCTCCTTCGTATTGATTGTGTGAAAAGTTATAGGTATCTGGGTTTTATGTTAACGCCAAGCGGATCGTGTAATGAGCATATAAGGATGGTAGTACCAGAAGCAAGGGGAACTATGAAATGAATGAGGGAAAGGAGATTTGGTGGATAAGTGAGGATGAGGTTGAGGATTATGGATACTTGTGTGAAAAGTATAATGATGTATTTTGCTGAAGTGTGGTCGGTGAGAGAATGGGAAATGAAGTGCAAGCGGAGTGTATTAAAAAAATTTGGTCTAGATAGGTCCACACCAAACGACATTGTACTGCAGGAAACGGGGAGAAATAAATGTTGGATAATTGGAGTGGAAATGTTGGTTAAGTTTGAAAAGAAAGGATGGATGGATGGGGATAGGAGATTGGTGAAGGGTATATATTTAGAGGGAATGAAAGGAGGCGGTAATAATGCATGGATAGATAATAAGAGAAAGATGTATGAAATAATTGGGTTGTCGATGAGTAGATGGGGAAATAGTAGAAGGACAGGACATGTTAAATGAGATAGTAGAGAGAACGGTGGATATAAAAGGTTGGAAAGAATAAGAGGAAGTAGGTTCAATAACAAGTATGAATGGATTAGGGTGGATGAAGGGATGCCTGAATATTTGAAATCTGATTTGTAAATGGGTGAGAAGAAGATAATTGCGAGGTGAAGTTCAGGTGTGGTAGTGAAGAGCGTGGGAATAGATTTTGGATGAGTGTCCAAGAGAGAGAGAGAGAGAGAGAGAGAGAGAGAGAGAGAGAGAGAGGAATTTGTGGGCGAGGTGCCGACACATGGTTGCACTGGTTAAGGGAATGTGGGGGTTGGAGTGGAATGAAGGGGAAAGGTTAATGGAGGAGAATTGGAGGATAAGTTTGAGGCCGAATGGGAGAGGTATGGACATTATGAAAAAGATAAAAGATATTGAGACTGTGAAGGCTGAGACTGAGATTGTGAAGATAAAAGATGGTTAATAGAGAAGGAAAGGGGGAGGAATGATTATAAACTGGGGATAGGGGAGTTTGATATAATGGGGATAC
Source organism: Adranes taylori (assembly GCA_009867245.2). NCBI lineage: Eukaryota > Metazoa > Arthropoda > Insecta > Coleoptera > Staphylinidae > Adranes > Adranes taylori. The sequence goes on from WYDF02063736.1 coordinate 10,682, forward strand.
TTAGTGAATTAATATGATGGAGTATTGTTAATGCTCTCGTTATCCTTTTTCTGTAGGGCTATTAAGTTTGATTATGTGAATATATAATTTTGTTTATCTATAATAGTTTAATGAATTAAAACAAAGTGTACCAAAAACTCCATGCATATTGTATACCAAAATCTCCAGCTGGTGATGTGTGATAATTTACGCACCTTTGAGGAATGAAGTTGACATGTTTCGGGGAAACAATTACCCCTTCTTCAGAAGAACTGAATAAATTGCTAGTTAAAAATAATAAATTGATTAAAGGAAATGAACAATACCTTTAGAATGCCTTTATGCAATTGTGACAAAATTAATGTATTGAAAATTTGTGTTTTTGGACGAAATTAATGTGTATTAAATGTACTAATTAAATGTGTACATGTTACTATTTTATTCGCGAAAGCTAACTTGATGCTTAAGAATTTTTTTTAGCTTTAACTTAGCTATTGCTAACAAAATAGTAAAATGTACACATTTAATTAGAACATTTAATAGACATTAAAAAAAATTACAAAACATTAATTTTCAAGACATTAATTTTGTCACAATGGCATAAAGGCATGCTAATTGTTCATTTGCTTTTATCAATTTATTATTTTTAACTAGCTCTTGATTCAGTTCTTCTGAAGAAGGGGTAATTGTTTTCCCGAAATATGTCAAGTTCTATCCTCACACCTGCGTATATTGTCATCTATCACCGGCTGGAGGTTTTGGTATAAACTTACAATGTACATGGAGTTTTTGGTACACTTTGTTTTAATTCATTAAAATGTGGACTTCAACACTGAAATGTTCAAAATTCTATAATAGTTTATATATAATAATGATGTAATAAGAAATGTAGTCGCTTGGACCAAAGGACCCTAAGGCAACAGAATGTCGCTTGCACTCGGGTGCAAGCTGGATAATATCAAGGTCAACAGGCAATTACTTGCATTACCAAGCAAGTATCACTAGAAGATACA
>WYDF02063747.1:0-11673 GCA_009867245.2 Adranes taylori
TGCAGGCTGACCTATGTTTTTACTTATATTTCTAGTTTTGTTAACAACATGCCACATACATTTTACTGGGTTATCTGATTTGTTAAAGTAAACCTCATATGCTATTTGCATTGTCTCAGTGATGACATACCTGTATATTTTACAGTACGTGGTTTTGTCATTTTTGAGTTGAATAGATTTCTGTTGTGTATAAGATTCTTTCATTAGAGCCAAAATGTCATGCATATCTTTCAAATTAATTATTGAACCTGTTTGTATTATGTTTGATGAATTTAGTTGTATCGGGCAGCAGATATTCAAGTCATCTTGCAATGTTCTAATAAACACATCACAATTGTTGTCTTGAGTGCTGCGCTTGTCATTCAAAAATTCCCAGCTGACATTGTTTAGTATTATATAAAATATTTGAATTCCCATATGTGTAATTGGTCTACATATTCTTTTGGCTTTATGTTCTGGAGTCCTAGGTAAATAAATATCAATCATTTGTGCAAGATGATCCGACAGAAGGGTATGCAGTGTGACGCTGCTACAAGAATTATGCTGAACATTAGTAAAATTATTATTCAGGCAGTTTTTCTCCCTTATGGGACAGTTAATCAAATGCTTATCCAAAAGAAAGAAAAAGATCTAACAATTATTGTACATGGTATTCACTTGTTCCAAATTTCACATTAAAGTCCCCACAGATAATAGCTTTTGTGTTCCCTATCACAGATAACATCTCAATTTCAGTTAGAAATATGTACATATCAAATGTGGGCGATCTATATAAGACGACCACAGTAATATTTTGTTTTAAGTAGTTTGTTTCTGGCATTTCACAATGTAATGCAATAGACAGTTGATTAATTCTTGTTATTGGTACTTATTATTGAACATTGTCTGCAGCAAAAATCAACAATCCGCCATGGGATATTGTAAATTCCCTACAGAATACCGAGGCGACCCTGAACCCCTCGGGAACAAGGAACATGGAGCATGAACAAGTTTCACAGTTCCTGCTCCATTAGCCAATGTTCTGAAATACATATAAAAGTTAATGAGTAATTTAGTTGTTGGAGAAACACTTCAAATTCATTTATTTTATTTTTTAAAGATTGTATATTTATATGTAAAATATGTAACAGTTCCGACCGGTATTGCATCGCTACATCATCATTGCTTTTTACGCTTCTTCTTTCTTCCTCTATAGCCAGAGAAAAAACGGATAAACGGTTACATCCTCTAGCCATATTGATTGCGCCATACTGAGTTTCATCCCTTGACACTTTAAACGATGCGAATATGGATGGATATTTTGAGTCCACTTTTGTAACTTATATACTATCCAAGTTTTTTGTTTTTAAGTATTCAATTAGTGTGTTTTCATCTACATCCGGATGAACTAGTGTAATATAAAGATGCTTTAACTTAGAAATGCCTGTTATTGAGCTGATGTTAGCATTACCATAGACCGATATTGCCTTTATTCTTTTTCTAGTGTGATTCACTACCTTACACTTGTCTTCGATATCATTATCGTTTTTGCTAGGAGCATTACCGGATGTCCAATTTGCACCATCTGCATCACTTGCGAGAGGGTTAGGTGTTTTCTTGCTTTCTTTATTAGGTTAGCTTGCGATATATATAATTGTATTACCATTAGAAATTGGACATAGACCCTTTCGTGTTGCTTCTGAAGCAGCACTTAGTTCACTTTTTTTGTGCGTTATTTTATCTGGAATTACGCCTTGATATTTTGTTTTCTGCGTGGTCTCACAGATACCGGCATAAGTAACCAAGTCCAGTTTCTCCACAATTTTTTACGTAGTTTTTCTTGTTTTTGGGATCTTTTTTATACGGGCATACGATATTTGTTTCTGTGCATATTATGGCACGTTTAGAATCTCCATTATGCTGAGACTAGCTTTCTAAGACGTGTTTGTAATTTTTGTGATATCAACATGCATTTTACTTACATGTTGATATATGGTTTTTTGATCTTATAAATTTAAATTAAGTAAACCAATTTCTTTGCGAAGCTCCGCATTTTCATGTTTTAACTTCCTCAGGCAGGATATTTATTACTGCTTCTACATGTACAAAATAAAACTTTGATACTTGACTTACCAAATCCTTTGTTTCTATATTCACCTGAATACAAAAGCTTTCATCATGTAGCCCATGAGATGTACTTGTGCCAGATGTTGAAGCGGCGATACATTAATTGCACTGCCATTCACAGTCTTTGTGTATATATTCAAGTTGTATAAGTGTTATGTTTACACACTTGATACGATAAAATTTGTTGCAGTTCTTTTTACATTGAACTTTGTCATCATATCTCCCGATTGTTTTCTTTACATACGTTGCACATACGAGAGAACGCATATGTTGGTTTAGAATGTGTACAACTTCTAAACCATGATAAATAGAATATAATACCTTTACATGATGTTGTACTTTTACATGTACCTTTACATGATCATGTAAAGATTCTGCATGATTCTGCTATTAATACATGTCTGTCTAATACATTACCAGCTTTAAAAAATGTTTCTTTATGCTAATGAATTTATCAAAATCAGTTGAGCGTTTTTTGATATTACTTCGCTTACGTTTCAATACAGTAATTTCCGACATACCTATATAATATATTGTTCAATAAAAAAGGAAGGCTCCCATAATAATTCACTTATGTATTATTGTTTACAAATAAATAATTACTTAAACTCTTCATCAGTTGTGAAAATGCTCAAATTTATGTATATATATATATATATAAATCGTCAGGTGTATTATTTTTAAACACCACTTGTATACCATGCAATTGTCGATAGTTCTTGTGCGCACGTAAATAGGACCTGTCTGGCTTTTATGTGCGCGAATAAACCAAGAAGCTCGCTTGAACTGCGCTATGTGAGTGTGAAATTAAGCGATTGTAAATAAAAAGGATAATAAAGTATAGCTTACTAGAGTAGCACGTCGTTGCATCCAGTTGCATGAGCCGTCTTGTTTCTCTCGCCCGCGTACCAGTGGATAATGGATGTTTGTACTTTATCAAAAATATTGATATCAAATAATATCAAATAATATCATTTAATTTATTCGGCTCGATGGACCATGTTAAACTTGTATCTTGCATTAATTTTAGGTTTTTCTTGTTGGTGTGGACTGTATCTTTTTATTATAATAAATTATATACCATATATTCCTAATAAAAAGAATATATGTTCTGCACAACGAAATACAAAAGGGCGTTCGATAGTATAAATGCTACTGTCTTTACACTATAAGGGCTCATACACCTTTGCGACTCGGTCCGCGCGACCTAGTATACAAGCGCTCATCATAAGTCTAAAATATTAAATAAAAAAGAACAAATACTAAATATAAAAGAACATTAGTAATAGGTCACATCTAGATGTTTCGTACATAAAAGAATCACAATAATACACCTAGTTATGTGTAGTATTGAGTTTAACTCATAACGAACATCTTTATGTACTGATACAATAATGGAATTAGTAATGTAACAAAGCATGTTATGAGATAAATTAAATAGATTAAATCATTAAAAGTACGTAATCCTCCCTAATAAAGAAATTACAATCATCCAATCCGTGTCTGAAAAAAATTAAATAGATGAATAAATATGATTTCTGCCGATAAACATGATTTTTACATCGACCGCATTTTTCTGTACCGCTATTGCTACTACATCCGAACGCGTTATGTAGAGTAGGGGGATACAACTGGACACCTACCTAATCGCATCCACCAGAGAGAGAGATAAACTGTCGTTTACTTAGCTGTCGCCGTGTGTTGTGCTACACACATCTTACCTTATTTAATATATTGTCCATATAGAACATATATGACTGTTTCTGCACGCCAGCTGTGTATGTATATGGAGACTGGTATTATGTGCATATGCGAAAGGCAAATGCACTGTTCGCGCGGTCTACTCTTACCTGTGTAAGAGACCGCAACGATAACAAAATGATGTGCTTGGTACTTCGCTGCTACTACTACTACGTACACTGACTGTTTCGGCTGCAACGTGTGAAGTACTGCCGAGGGAGGAATTGTGTATAATGTTCCACATAGGGTAGAATTAATATCGACATTTACAAAGAGTTGTACGAGAAAGCCTTATAAGGAAAGCAATGTCGTGTGGTTGACTATACACAGACCCGTATAACAGAACAAAATTGAGCGAAAATTCGAGCTTATAAATAACGAGGTTTAAAATAAATTAGAAGTTTGAGATCCAAGACAAAACAAGCAGTAGCAGCAGCTACCAGAGCGATAAGCCAAGCAGAGACAATGGATAGAGCGCCAGCCAGCGAAAGTCACTGAGATACTGACACATATGGTGAGCAATTTTATATACCATACACTGTTAGGTTTACCACATGTATTTTGTATACTTTGTTTCTCTTCTTACCCCTCCATCAACCTACTTCCCATATAGCTAGAGTGTATACTTCTGGCTAGTGCGCAACACAGTTATTTGTAGTCACTCGACAGCTGTAACATCAGTGTCCATCTCGGTGTTACGCGTCATAGTAATACTAACCCTTACCTCCTACTGGGGTGTATACTCCTAGCCAGTGCGCATCATGCTTAGTTGTAGTCACTCGGCAACAGTAAAACTAGTGCAACAATAACACCTGCAGCTTCCCGTCTTATTAATTTAAATTGCTTTACATGCAGTGCTTTTATTTTGTAATTATTATTATACATTATTATTGTTTATTTGCACCGCTCCTCTATATTTAATTTGTTTATAAAATAATTGTTATCATTTATTTAATGCGTCATTAAATTAAATTGACATTTAATTGTGCATATATATTTATTTCTTTGTTTTATTGTGTAGAAGACCAACAGACATTACTTTGGTAACCATTAATGCTGTTTTATTAATTAGTACTTAGAATCTTTTTTAACGGCTCACAAAAACTCGAGCACCTTACTACTCATATACTCGTAAGTGCTCATGCCCTCAGCAGTCCACTGAGGACCGTTGGAACAACAAAAGCATGTGGCAACGTACCAACGTGTGGTCTCACGTAAAACTGACCTAGCGCCCGAGAATACATATTTCGGAAGGTTGTTATATTCTGTATTAATAGATATATTTGTTTGCGCCATCTTTAAAAATAAATCCTCAAGTTCCGGTCGGGTACTAACTGAAACCGGATACAAACAAGGTCTGTTACTAGTAAGGACCTCTATGCTAACGAGCGCACTAAGTTTAGTTGCAAAACATGTATTATTTGTTTATTGTATTTTGAGCAAGTGCTCAGCTCAAGAAGCGACTGCTTTATACAACATTTTATGTTATTTATCAGAAACTGGAAGTTCTTTAAACTATCAGCCCTTACCTTTTAATAAGCAATACAACGAATCACTCAACTCAAGAAATCCACGATATATGTAGTCCCCTAGTATTGAACGAAATACGTTGTCTTTGTTATAGTCTGCAAATAGTGCTTTGCGCTAGTCTTTAAAAGTAATATACGTACTAAACATAAAATAAGTTTTCTTTTTAATGAATCGTTGCTGACGGCGTAAAAATATACAGTACTTGAAATCTCTGTACAAACTGTTCTCGAACTATTAGTGTATTACCTGTAGATAGATGTATAAGCGTACACGTTCCCGTATTATATGTATCCTCGAGTCCCGAAACGACACCCTAATAAAATGGGAACGTGACGTTAAACAACTCTACTTGTAGCAGACCAGTTGCTATTCTACTGGGAAGAGGTGCATACGATGTGAATAAAAAGCACGAACGAGTTTATAGCTTTTCCTTCTTTTATCAGAATTTAAGTTGTATTCATACCAACGTTTTGGATATAATATATTCTTTAAAAAGTCGTATATCTTTATGGTTTAATTATTATAAATTTATAACCAAATCGCGTGAACATTCCGAAATTTAAAGGTCATAAAAAGTTTAAAAAAATTTGAAATGCGATAAGAAGAGACCATGGGTCTCTTTTAAAGGTACCCATTGTGTAAAATATTCTTTGAAATATACCAAAAAAGAAGAATATCATAAATTAATTGCTTAAGAAATATAAAATTTCAAAACACATTTAAACAAATATCCTAAAAGAATTAGTCTGGCGTTAGCACTTAAACGAGTATTGGCAACACTTAATAATGAGCTAAACTAATAATGAGCTAAATTGACAACATAAGGATAAGAAACCGTACCGAATGTTTGACTTAAACAGATGTTTAAAAATATTCACATCTAACAGCAATGCACCTTTACCGTTCGGATTTCCGACAGAAAATTTCTTTGCTTGAATAATCTTTGATGCAAGTTCGAAAAAAGTTTAATAAGCTGAAAAAATCTGGCAACTGCGAGTCATATCGGAAAACTCCACCGATTGCAATATTTTAATAATATTCTAAGGAATACAAGGAAGAACTCATGGAGGAGACACTGCGAGGACGTATATGCGATCTCAATGGAAAACTTTTGGGCGCACGTAGTTCGATAGGACTGAATTGGGAAGGGGCGGGGGTTCCCACAATAAATTGTCACTAGAAAAAGCGTTGAATGGGCAATCCACTCATTCAAATATTACTAATCAGGTGAAAGACATGTCATCATGCTTATAATGCTGCAAAAGAACTTTGGACCATTTTATAGGATTATGATCCAATCTTTAGGGCAATCCATGCATTATGACACATTACATGCCCTTGGAAGCAGGTAAGGAAAGGGTGAAAGTATATCAGAGTCAGGTTCAAGCCTATAAGTTTCAAGTCTTGGCAACACTTTATATATGCAAAACTTCAGAGAAGGTACTAGACCGGTATATCGAAGATAGGATTCTAATTCACTAGCCACTTCACTAAACTAAAAGTGCTTGCCCAGCTTGTTACAATACCGAAAAGTACTTTTCCAGGTGGTTAACAGACTGAAAAGTCAATAGATAAGAAAGAGGTCGCGCGGGCTGCCTTCCTTGATATTGAAGGAGCATACGAGAACACCTCTGAGTTAATTACAAAATGCATGGCGGAATCAGGCGTCAATCCAACTCTAGGCTCGAGAGTACAGTCTGGAACTTGCTGGGGTAACATCTGTGCGAGGGTGTAGATGTGCTGCCCACCTAGCAAAATATTGCGGTATCTTGTAGTTGATTAGCTCTTGCACAGTTTGTAAAAGCAAGTTATTTTTGGCGTTGGGTATATGGGTAACAACGTCATCAAAACCCACGTACCATTAAATTCAGCAGTTAGGGACCTAGTACAAAGAGCACTTAACGTGTTTGAAAAATGGACAATGAAAAAAGGCTTGTAAACTAGCCCTCAGAAGACTTCTGTTGTACCGTTTACCAGTAGAAGATATCTGGACAGCTCAAGCAGTCTAAAACTTTATGGGACACAAATACCGCTCAAGGGGAAGTAAAATACCTTGGAGTAATACTCGATTCCAAACTTTCTTGGAAGCTGTAAATTTACAGAATGATAGACAGAAAGGTTAGAACTTTCGGAGTCAGTAGACTGGGAAAATTATAAGACGCTCTTAAAAGCCGGAGAGTAAGTTATCACTAGCCACTGACGCACTTATACTAGCGACTTAAAAGACAATTATAAAATTATAAGGGAGTTATAGGCCGTATATAAAACGAGGAAGTTATAAAACGCATGTATAGCTAAGCATGGGGGCTGAAGTCCTACTTCTTGCACTAGTTGTACAAGTCGATTATCAGGCCATCCATAACTTACGGAGCGCTGATGTCATCGAGAAAGATACTCCATGCTAAGGCAAGGCATAAATTGTCCCCCATAGAAAGAACTCTGTGCTTTGGTAGAACAGAGGCATTATTAGTGACCCCAATGGTGACACTCGGAGTGCTGCTAGATCTTGCGCCATTAGAAGTGATTATTCAAGCAGAAGCGGTAGCCGCACTCAATCGAATAAACATTAATAGACAGAATTTGCGATGAATATAGATTCTAAAATTACAGGGGATAAAATATTTCCAGTATACAATATATACAGGCATCCTAGAGTCAGGTTTTTAGTCATCCTAGAGTTTCGGTACACTATAATACCATCCTAGAGTCAGGTTTTTAGAGAGAAGACTCTCCTATCTTTCCGGACACTGCTCTAGTGTATGGTTCGCAGACGGTTCCATGGCTTCTGGAAATACGGGAGTAGGAATATACGGAAAATAACCAAAATGCCCTGTCTTTTCACAGACTTGCTACATCCTTTCGGGCCAAAATATGTTTATTCATCCATTTCGTGCAGGAACACATAAAATGGAAATATGAGAGAAAACGGTATATTATAGTACTGAAGGTACTTCAAGCGCTAACAACGCCAGATACGTGTTTGTACTAATAAACGAATGCCTCGGTGCATTGTGCGAACTGCCTATGACCAACTGGGCATTACTGATATACGCATCAGGACACAGGGGTCTTTGTAGCCAACAAAATAGCATCTGTACTGGCAAAGAAGGCATCTAGCACAGAGTTCACCAGTCCAGGGCCGGCTTTGGGAGTACCAGATATTTCAAAATATTAGCCTCTTAGATCAAATGCTAAAATTATTGAACAATGGAATGCGTACCAATTGCGAAGGAAATCTCAAGGTTTCAGTAGAGTTCGACGTAAAAATCTCTTTTTCAAATTAATAAAGTAATTTTGAAACGTGTAAGTCAACTACATATATTCATCAACAACTAGCTTCAAAAGCGACGACAACGGGGTAAATAGATCCTATTTCTGCCATTAATTAGTATTATGCAGAAATATTTTGATTGTTAAGATTAATGCATTTGATTACTTGTGATATACCCTCGCTCGCGACGCTACTAACGGAGGATCCTAGTCACTGTCACAGGTAGCGCAAACAAATATCTTATCATTACAGAATATAACAACTTTCGGAAATATGTATTCTCGGGTTCCAAGTCGGCATTTAATGATTCATTAAAATATCATCTATTGGTCTTCTAGAACACTCGATATGAATAACGGTATAGGTTATTATCCTAGGACTCTTCTATGACGGGTAACACCGCGAGGCGCATCAGTGTGCATCAGTGACCAGCAGTAACCTTAAGTCGGACATGTTAGAAGTATACACTCTAGTAAGTGGCGTGAAAAGGAATACTATAGGCGCGTAACACCGCGAGGCGCGCCAGTGTTACTGTTTGCGAGTGTCTACAACTAACCTTGAGGCGCACTGGTTATAAGTATACACTCTAATTGTATAGTAAATAGGTTGATGGAGTGGTAGAAAGAGAAACAAACCTATTCAAAATACATGTGATAAACAAAATAGTGTATATCATATAAAATCGCTCACAAAACGTGTTATTGGCTCGGTAAACCGAACGAGCCAGAACGAGCCGGTAACGTGTTATTGGCTCGTTCTGCCCATTGTCTCCGTTTGGCTGGTTGCTTTGATGGCTGCTGCTGGACGGCTTTCTTTGAGTTCTCAAAATCAGGAACTAAATAATTCTATTCAAAATCTCCGTATTTATAGACGAAAGCCATCACATAACTTTTGCTCTCTATATGGGTCAAGGTGCAGCCAACCACACATCTCTTACTATCTGCTATGGTCTCCACACATAATCCTATGTCAATCTCGGTATTAGTTCCAACCTATATGGAACACAACACACAATTTCTCTATCGGCGGTACTTCACACGCTACAGCAGAAACATTAACCTAACATAGCAGCAGCAACGAGCCAAACATATTATTTTGTTCCAGATGTGGTCTTCTGCATAGGCAATATGTGGTGGTAACAGTTAAGCGTGCATAGCAGTGAGCACGCTTTGCGAAGGTAGTAATATATGGTAAGCTATGGTTGCGTCAGAATGTGACGTGAACAAATTTGGGGAGCTGCCGCTTAATTGTATAGTTGTAAGACTACCCAAATCTGTGTCAGCTTGTAGATAATGACAATTGATTGTAAATTAAACTTTTAAAAATAAATGAATAAATTAATTGCACTTATTCGTTTGAGTTAATTATTAAAATTATTTAAGTAAAACTAGCTTAACTTGCTAAAGTGTTTTACCAAATTTAATGTATAAAAATATGTGAGCAAGACAAGTTTACCAAGCCCGTGGTGAAGATAGATGTTACGAAGTTAGATCATACGAAAACTACGTTTACTAAAATGCTCAAATATAATTTAAAAAACGTAACAATATAAAGAAACATTAACAAATAATATCACATAGAAAATTAAAATTCATAATAAAAATTAGTTTAAAGGTTAGAGAAAAATCATAGAATATGATGTTAGATTTGTATAAATGTATAAATACAAGTGCATCGATATGTTGCTTGATCTTGAAACAAATTTGTTTGCTTGTATCAGCACATATTAAAATATAGTATGTTATTAATTAGAAATATTAAGAAATGTGATTCAATTCATGTCTATGTAAATATGGAATGTTATTAAATTTATACGATTTCTTTACGTACTTGTTTTGATATAATTAAAGAAATATTTTTATATCTAAATAGGTAAATATTGCTTTAAATTTAATAAAATTAATAAAAAATTAATAAATTATTTTCTGCTGATTTTCTTTTCATCTTCTATCGTGGGATGCTGCTGACTGTTCAATCTTGATTGAAAATGACGCCTTCGTATCTTTTATTGTTTAAAAATAATAAATGAGTTTAAGTTTATTAGCACTTCAATCCAGTCTAGGGTTTCCGAAACTTATCTATTTAATCGATTTAATTTGTTTATTATGAAGGATTACATAATTTGATGGACAGTTTTGTCTTCTAAGTAATATGCTTTCTTACATGCTCTCATACTGGTAATTTAAAATACTGCATTTTATCAATACAATTATTATTACCAAGGGCTCTTTGAAAAAATACCGCTCCACTGCACTGCGGCCAATCGGTTTATTGTACATAACCTGTTCGATCAATCAAACCAGTTCTTGTGCCTCGTGCCTTGTAACTACCTTCAATATTTCCTGGTGGGAGAGTTACTGACCAACATAATTAACTTATACTAACATTGTACCAACATAATCATTGTTCCCAATAGATTTCTCCTTTTGCAAATTAATGTTTCATACTCACATAAGATGTGTTGAGATCGCTTTATAAGAAGATATCGCTCTCCTCCCGATACAACGTACACTCCACTTCTGCAGGTTCTAGTCTAATTATATTCATAGGTCTTACAAAGCTTTTGTCTGAAACGCCTGCTGTGTCGAATTCCTGTTAATTGTGCCCTGCACTCTCAATTTAAATGGACCAGTTTTTATCGTCTCTCTAATGGATCTAGCAGGTATTTACAGATGGGACTGTGGACAAGTGAAACTTATGCTAGATGCTATATTTGCTAGGGCATTTGCTATTAGGTTGCCTGCATTACCCATGTGCCTTGGTGCCTATAACAGCGCAACTAAGTTGGTCTTACCAAAATACACTGATGCAGTCGTCCGTCAGGATAGACACGTTTCTGGCATCCTAAACTACTAACTAAATTAACGGTATCCTAGCAAAATTGATCACCCCAAAAATCTTAAAAGGCTCTATGATAACAAACCCTCTCTTTCTTTATTTTACAAAATCTAACAACCCGACACGAAGTCACCCAAAACCCCCCTTATATTGCTATAACGTCACCTACGGGCGTGATAAAAATTATA
>WYDF02063758.1:0-11673 GCA_009867245.2 Adranes taylori
TTTCACACAACGTTGCATTCGAATACGCGCATGTCTTTATATACTTAAAGCGGGAACATGGGAATATGGCAACACGGTAATCTGGCAACACGGTAATCTGGCAACATGGGAATATGGTAACACGGGAATATGAGAACACTGGAATATGGGAACACGGGAATACGGGAATATTTTTTTTTACACAACGTTGCATTCGAATACGCGCATGTCCTTATATACTTAAAGCGGGAACATGGGCATATGGCAACACGGGAATATGGCAACACGGGAATATGGTAACACGGGAATATGAGAACATTGGAATATGGGAACACAGGAATATTGGAACACGGGAATATGGGAATACGGGAATATATATATATATATATTTTCACACAACGTTGCATTCGAATACGCGCATATCTTTATATACTTAAAGCCTCTTTATATACATCTTTAGCCTCTTTATATATGTCTTTATATACATGGGAATATGGCAACATGGGAATATGGCAACACGGGAATATGAGAACACTGGAATATGGGAACACGGGAATATGAGAACACGGGAATATGAGAACACTGGAATATGGGAACACGGGAATATAGGAACACGGGAATACTGGAACACATATTCTTGAAACTTTGTTAGGCATATCGCTGGTCGCGACGAAGCCTGCAGCCCGCGGCATGTCGCTGGCCATCAAACTCAGGTTCATTTCGTATCAAACTGAGCCACAACGAAGTGTGGCCGGGTTTAGCTAGTCTTGTATATATCAGTTCGATTCTATATACTTAAATAATGCAGCTTTTTTGTAGTTTCAGTTTATTAATCATTTCAGTCTATATTTGTTTGTAGGTGTGGCCGAAACTGGTTCGGGTAAAACACTCGCTTTTCTTCTACCTCTACTTTCATGGATCACATCGCTTCCGAAGATTGAGCGTACGGAAGATGTTGACCAAGGGCCCTATGCAATAATTTTGGCACCAACTCGTGAACTCGCGCAACAAATTGAAGAAGAATCCGTGACATTTGGTCAACCATTGGGCCTGAGAACGGTGGTCGTCGTTGGAGGATTGAGTCGAGAGGAACAAGGTTTTAGACTTCGATTGGGCTGTGAGATTGTTATTGCAACACCTGGAAGATTGATTGATGTTTTAGAAAACAGGTTAGTAATCTCTCTGGTTTTCGAAGCTATTGTTGTGTTCTTTCGAAGGTATTTTTGTGTTCTTTTCTGTAACTATTCGACAGTTTTCATATTTTCAGAGTCATTCCTTAATATGAGAGCTCAAAAAAACCATGACTTCTCGAGTCATGATATTTTTATGAACTTTCTACACGTTATCAATTTTATATTTCATAAGACTTAAAATCTGATTATTGTTATTATAAAATTGTTGCTGTCCTAAGAAAATAAAATGTAGCTGAGGAATAAATTCGTGTCGTTTTCTATAAATATCAAAACAATTTATTTTACAACCAAAATCAATTGCAATGAATCAATTATTTATTTTCCTTTCTATTAATTAATTCTTACCAGCGGTCAATTAGTTTGATTAATCAGAATTCCACGGCGGTAAAAAGCTGTATCCTTTCAGGCAAAATAATTGGTAAACCAATTCTTCAAGACTTGCCATAACGGATGAAACACGACGAAAATAAATACAATAATAGTACAAAAATGAGAGCATACTACGCGTTAATGAAATTGCGCCCGATTTGGCTTCGAGTTTTGATTGAGAAGCACGTTTGGGGTTCCCTGAGCGCAAAGAAATGGTTACTGACAAATGTCCCTCTATTTGCAAGAATTATTGCTAAACTACTGGAGCGATTAGAACAAAATTTCGTACACGGTGTACTAGTTTTACAAGCAGTCAAAAGTATTTTTTCTATCTAGTAAGGGAGTAAAACAAGGGACGAATAAAGTGAAGAAACTGTTTCGTCTTCGTCTGCCAGCATTTCCATCCACCAGCCTTGCACAAGTACTGAGAATTCGTCCACTGTTGAGTGTAAAGAAAGGAAACAATATAAACACAATCTAATTTCACAATATAAATTCGCTGAAAGGAAAGCGAAGAAAGCGGTAGATTTTAACAGAATCGTCCAAGGCAATTGAAATGTTGTAGAGTGCTTGAACCGTGAAAACAAGAAAATAACTGAAAACAACAAAAATATGTTGAAAGCTATCATAAAAAACTGTCGTGTTATGTGCACGACAGGCGATTTCATTAAGGGTCACCAGCAGCAAGGTTATATAGCACTATCGGAAACCGAACATAATGATGTTAGTTTTAGGGCTCTACTTTATGAGCAATTAGCTCTTCTAAAAAGAGAGCTTTAGCTGCTAAAAAGAGCAATTAGATCTTTTTAGCTAAATTGTGCAGACACATGCGGACACTGATGTCCACATTAAAATCTCTACGAAGCGGACACCAATTCACGCGTTTTTAAGAAGCCCAGGAAATGAGCTCCGGTGAAATAGTTATTCCGCATTGACTAGACGGCAAATTCATCGCCAAAATGTATGTCCAAGTAAACTCAACCAAATAACACTACCGTAGAAACCTTTTCTTTCCTTTTGTGGATTATTCGAATATGGAACAAAATGACGAAGATGTCATTCAGCTCTTGATTCGGAGCCGACCCAAAGTGGACAAAAATATTATCCGATCGAATACACAAAAAAAAAACTAGGAGCCCTTTATTTGAGTTCCAATGATCAAAAATCGGTGTATCTGACTCTAAGTATGAGCTGTGGTACACAAGGTGGATAGATTCTTCTGAAAAACCATCTACTGCTCTTGAAGTCATTGGCGCATGTGATGCGAACTGCTACCAAAAATTGCTGAAAATTTCTGCAACTCTGCCTGTTTCAACAGCGATTCCTGAATGGACGCTGAGGCGACTTAAAAGCTATGTCCGAAACAAAACAGGACAGGAACGTTCTCGGGGTTAGCTCTTCTCACAGTACACCAAAAAATAATTTTCTATCCTGAAGATCTAATTCAGCGTTTTATATCAAACAGAACAAGATTAAATCTCATTCTTTAAAAACTTTAAATCTTTGTTTCCGTATTACTACGCTTTAACAAACCCTTCCCATTCAAATTTTAAGCTTCGCCCATGATATGAACAAAAGTCAAATCTAGCTAGGTTAATGTGAAATCAGTATGTTTTTCTATTAAGAGAATCAAACATTTTTTAGTAGACTCATAAATCATTTGTTCTAACAAAGGACTTCTGATGCCACACTCACAATGGCCTATCAAACAAGATATTTGCTCCCACACTTTCTGGTACCACTAGATATTTCCTACTGTGTAAGAACTTCTCCATCGAATGAAGTGGAATATCGTATATGTTGAAATACATAAGTGCTATCACATCTTTGAAGCATTATTTGATTTTTGCAATCTGCGTCTTTAAAAGACATGTTACTTTAGAATAACCATACTCACTACTTTTTATTTAAGTTTTTTCTTATGTATCACGTCTTGTTTCAATTCCTGTTTTCTGGTAATATAAAGTTTCGTTTTGGTAGAATTTTACTATAAAATCGTGTGAAAATCCCCTGCCAGATGCTCTTCCAAAATATTTAATAGAAAGAAAAAGTCTACATGATTATCCGTTCGAGAGGAAGAACGTAAGAGATTTTCATTTCTATTTAATGAAAATATCAATATATTTTATGAAAGTCTCAATTTATATCTTTTACGCTTATAAACTTATTGAATAATTTCTGATTGTACTATAATATATTCTTCTAATATCTTGTATAAAATCCAATTTCCAGGTATTTAGTATTGAATCAATGCACATATGTTGTAATGGATGAAGCGGATCGGATGATCGATTTGGGATTTGAACCCGACGTCCAACGTATTTTAGAATATATGCCTGTAACAAATTTGAAACCCGATAGCGAAGCAGCGGAAGATAGTAGAGTAAGTATTTCATTATTGATTATCAAGACTTTTTAATAATTCACCATGATTTCATATTTTGACTCCAGTTTATATTAAGCAACATTTTTTGTACAAGTTTTGTTTGTTTCTTATGACATTTAACATTGTTACTATAAAAATCGATGTTTATTTTTTTCTATAATCTTTAATTATTCATAAAAATCAATTTTTTCTCTGAACCGAAATAAAATGTGGTCACATCTAAAATTTTCTAGTAAATCTAGATTTGTTCCTCGAAATAAAGATAACTTCTCGATTATCTCCTCAACAGATTTTGATGACAAATTTCAATAGTAAAAAGAAATATCGACAAACTGTGATGTTTACAGCAACAATGCCTCCAGCTGTAGAACGTTTAGCGCGCACCTATCTTCGTCGGCCTGCTGTTGTCTATATTGGTAGTATTGGTAAACCAGTCGATCGTGTCGAACAAATTGTTCATATAATGACCGAAAACGATAAACGCAAAAAACTTATGGAGTATTTATCACGCGGTATCGAGAAACCTATCATTATCTTTGTTAATCAAAAGAAAGGAGCTGATGTTTTGGCTAAAGGTAAGCGTTTTGTTATTTATTTGCATGAATAAGTCTGGAATTTCCCTTGAAACGCATAAAATTTTATCTGTGTGGTTTTATGTTTTTAATTAATTAACTTGTGATTTTGGTGGTGTGAAAGGCGTATACTTGTAAAAGAATGAACCAGGAAAAACGTTGAAACATAATACGTAATGGGCAAGTGCCTTTTGAAGTCCATAAGGACCACTTTATAGTAGTGATGGATAATACCTCGTTTTAAAATGAAAATGGGGGAGTAACTCTTTATTTGTGAAGCCTTAAATGAGGCAACTCATATGAGGTGAGGAGAATAGTGATGGGTCCCTCATTTATGAGGTACCTCATTTGATATCTCATTATCATGAAATGAGAGAGTTACTCTTTTTTCAAATATGACGCGTATCATTATGAGGAGTTTTTCAAGCGAGAAGTTCCTCTTTTTTTCCTCTTAATTTTTTTCCAACCAAGAGCTCCTCGTTTTTTCAAAAGAAGAACTCTTGATTTATTATATTAAGAGTAGTGATGGGTTCCTCTTTATGAGGTACTTCATTTGAGACCTCATATGAAAAAAGTTTATTCGCTCTTAAACAAAATAGATTTCACTTGCTCTTTATAAGTAATGGTAACTTCACTCCAAATTGCTTTAAAAAAAATTTAAATTTTCTATTAAAAATTAATCAACACGAAATAAACGATCGACGTTAAAAATGGCTAAAGATACTGATATTGATAAACCAACAAACTAAAGATTTGAATGCTTATTCAAAATAAATTTAAGTTTATGATATGGCTTTTTGTACCAAACGAAAGAAAAATTAAAAAAAAATTGAGTTTGATTTATTACCAAAATATTATTAAGCTATTTCAGTAGAATAGAATATGATAACCTTTATTAATAAGCTATTTCAGTATTCATTGCATCACTTCCTCTCACATCACTTTTAAAATCTTCCGGTTGATAGATTTACACAAAATGCATATGGACGATGAGGAAAGTCACAAAAAACTTATATCACTAAATAATCTTATTTAGTGATAGTGATAGAAAGTCACTAAATAATCTTATTTAGTGATTCTAAAAACATACAAAACAGCTCAATTGCTTACACTTTTGAACACAATAAGTGGTCACTTCCGATGAGCAGAAGTCGTTAAAAAATGCACTAAAAAAGTTTACCTGGTCCTAAACCCATATGCGAAATTTTGGCACGATTAGTAAACTTTTGAATCCGCGAAGAGGAAACTTCCGGTCACCGGAAGTGGGTGCAATTTTGCAAGTACGTTTTGCTTCGCATAGAGATCATTCATATCAAATTGGTTTGCAATCGGTTGAAGTTGTAGTTTTATTTCCGTTGCCGTGACGTCACTTCTGCTCAGTCGATTTTTTCCGAAATCTATAGGGTTCGTCCTCAGATAGCCCTCAATACGTATGTCAAATTTGGTTGCAATAATTTGAACTGTTTAGAGGTAACATGTTCACGAAATTTAGCATCATTGCAATATTTTCCTTCCCATACATCACTGATGTGGTCGGGAAGTAAAAAAGTTACTCCTCACGTAATATAACGAAAGTCTTCATATTAAAAAAAGTAACTTCTCACAAATAATGAACCTCCTCGTATTTGAAGAAGAGTAACTCTTTCATTTCATCACGATTTCATGACAGTATGGCCTCAAATGAAGTACCCTATAAATGTGGGTCCCATCACTACTTTATAGGAAGTAAAGGCTTTGAATATGGCACGCGTTGTCGTCAACTAAAAAAATCGAAAACAAAACAATGTTCCCCAAAATACATCATCAACGGTTGAGGTCACGATCAACGGCATTCGACACGATCAACGAAAATTAAGAATGGAGTGGAACCAGTATACAGTTATTTTTTATTTTATAAAGAATGGATTATAAAAATGTATTTAAAATATATGAGTTTGTTCGCATGAGTTCCTAAAATAAAACTAAAGTTTTTCGCTTCAAAATTTATAATACTTGTTTAAGTCCTTGCGACGAACAAATCATGTGAACAAAATAAATGTTCCTTAAAAAAATTTCCGGTATTATAATATATTTAATAAATTCATACATATTTTATAATACAGCATAACACGATTGGAAATTAGCGTTCATTTTCACTTTGCCCGACTATTGGATTTCAATTTCTTATAGGAGATTCTCAGCAGTGTACTTCAACATTTAAATGAAGTGTTCCGTTAATATAGATTTTTAATTGTAAAATATATTTATTATAGGTTTGGAGAAACTGGGTTACAATGCCTGTACGCTGCATGGTGGCAAAGGCCAGGAACAGCGTGAATATGCACTGGCTAGTCTTAAGAGCGGGAGCAAAGATATGTTGGTAGCTACAGATGTAGCTGGTCGTGGTATCGATATTAAAGATGTCACAATGGTTATAAACTATGATATGGCGAAGAGTATCGAAGGTGAATTATTTTTAACAAGTTTCGTTATTTTTGAAAATTTCGTATATTTTAAGTTTAAGACAGATATGGAAATCTTTTTCTTACTTAAAACTTTTCTTATTTACAATTTTAGAATTCTTTTCCTGTAAGCTAAATTGACTTGTTTGGAAAAAGAAAATATGATACATTTCACTTATTGCATATTTTGAAAAATTACGTTAATTACATGTATATATTCTGTATTTGCAATCCAAGTAATTCACTCTCAGAGATGAAATTTCTAAAATTGTTATGTTGTTTGCCAGGTGATGGATTCCTTAAGTGGCAACATGTTCACTATTTTCTAAATAAATAATTTGTGGATCTAGTCAAGATTTCCTTGCGTTACACTTAAAATTTTAAATATAGTTACACGACTATTGTTTTATATTTCTTTGCAGATTACACTCATCGTATAGGTCGAACAGGTCGTGCGGGTAAGACTGGTATTGCGGTCAGCTTTTGTACGAATGATGATTCGGCATTGTTTGCCGATTTGAAACAGATGTTACTCGCATCGCCAGTGTCTACATGTCCAGCGGAACTTATGAATCATCCCGAATGCCAGTTGAAATCGAATCAACCCAAACGTCGACGTGATGAAATGATATTTGCTTAAAAATAATTAATAATGACACCTAAGTCATGTGTACCATTTTCTAATAAATATGTTTTTAATTTTGTTCTTGTTTCATTGCCGATTCAATTTTGCACAGTTTTGATTTCTTCACAGAACAACTAATACAATCCTGGAGTGCAAAGATAAAATTTAGATGGCCCGGGGGAGGATCTGTAATTGATTATGTTTTAATGAAGACAGAGCAGTTGAATTAGTAGAAAATATAAAGCAATACTCTTAACGGCCGAACTAGGACACGCCTAGCGCCATAAACTTCCAGAGAATCTCCTCAAAACTTCCGAATGTTTCACTAATACTGCAAAACGAAGTGGTTACAACCTATTGCGCTGTATATGTACAAAACGATGTAAATGAAAAAAGAACAGAACTAACAGACGTTGAATAAGACAGGCTTTTTGAATTGCTGATGTTTCGTCAAAGTCGGTTATGACATCTTTGATGCATGGGATTGCAGAGCTACATAACGCTTTTCTTCAAAATAGCTATTCTTCCAACAAATAAATAAAAAGATACACTTGAAGCACAATGTAAACAAACTTCATGCTATGTAGAACTCATGATTTTAAACGTTAAAATGCTACATTTAAAGCCACATCTATTGACGCACGCCAACTATTTAAAGGCCTTGATATATTACCTTGTCAATATTTCAAACAAAAGATTGACTGATTTCAAATTTGAATTACATTTCAAAGATTCTACCCTATGTGAAGAGGAAAAAAAATATTAAAGAAGACAGTGCGTAAAACATTCTGCTGCCCTGATACTTTAAATCGTTAAACGATCAATTAATTTCATTTTTCTTGAAGAGATATTTAATCAAATATCCAAAAATTATATACAGACACGTCTTAAAAATTCTATTGTCCTGATGCTTTATTCGTTAAACAATTAATTAATTTAATTTTTCTCGAAGGGATATTTACAATAAAAAATTGAATAAAAATTCATATTCTGGTGTCGTGATACTTTAAGTCCATTTTCCTCGAAGAGAGCTCTTCTCGAAGAAATATTTACAAAAAAGTGAAAAGCAAATATCCAAAAAATTTTTAAAGGCTCTTAAAACATTCTGCTGCCCTGATACTTGTTAAACAATCAATTAATTCAATTTTTCTCGAATGGAGCTTTTTGAAAAAAACCTTCGAAACCAATTATTAGTTCTATATTTTGCTGTTCAGTATTTAATTTTAAGACGCTAAAGGAAATTGAAGAAGATCCAAATGCAGCAAAATATGCTGAAGATTTTACCAAATTATTCGACGCTGTATTCAAATCACGCGAAAATGAGTGCCGGTTATTTGAGGAACAACTAGATCTAAAACAGTTATTTGAAGAAAATGACAACGAACTTAACAGTGCTCAAAAACAACTTTACTATGAAACTGAAATAGGTAAACAAACACAACGATTGAATTAGTTGAACAAGAATTTGGTAATTAGTGCACCCCTTAATATATTATGTTGTATTGATACTGTAAATCGTTAAACAATCAATTAAATTCATTTCTTGTTTTCTATAAATTCCTTCTGCTGTCCTGATAGTTTAATACGTTGAACGATCAGTTGATTCCATTTTTCTCGAATTTAATTACAGACACCTCTTAAAACATTCTGCTATCCTGATATTTTAACTCTGCACGATTAATTAATTCCATGTTTCTTGAAGCGATATTTACAAAAAATTGTAAATATGTATCCACAAATTATTTAAAAAGATCTCTTAAAACATTCTGCTCTTCTGATATTGTAAATCGTTAACCGATTAATTAATTCCATTTTTCACTAAAAAAAATCATAAACCATGTGTCCAAAAATTCTTTACCAATACCTCTTAAAACATTCTGCTTTCCTAATACTTTAAACCGTTAAACGATCAATTGATTCTATTTCTCTTTTAAAAAAATGTAAATCTAGTATTTAAAATTCCTCTTAAAACATTCTGCAGTCCTGATACTGCAATTCATTAAACGATCTATTAATTCTATTTTTCTTGAAGGGGTATGTACAAAATATTGTAAATCGAGCATCCAACAAGTAATTAAAGACACCTGTTAAAACATTCTACGCACCCAATATTTTAAATCATTACACGTATTTGAAATCGTTAATTTCATCTTTCTTGAAGCGATGTTTAAAATTGTAAATCATGTATTCACAAATTATTTAAAAGGACCTCTTAAAACATTCTGTTCAGATTTGGTAAATCGTTAAACGATCAATGAATTCCATTTTCACTAAAAATATATAAAACATGTGTTCAAAAATTCTTTAATAACACCTCTTAAAATATTCTGCTCTCCCGATACTTTAAATCGTTAAACGACCAATTGATTCTATTTTTCTTTAAAATAATCGTAAATCAAATATTCTGAAAGGCAGCTCCTAAAACATTCTGCACTCCTGATACCCTACCAACCTACGATCGTAGGTTCGTCGCGGGCGAAGTCGAACTGCGGGTGAACCGGTGCAAGGTGAGACCTGCCTGGACATGTGGGGGACGATTGAGGGAATTAGTGACTGAATTAGGAGGTCGTGAAATAGATGGAATTGAAAAACAAAATGAAAAACTATATGAATTGGAAAGAAGAATTCCAAGTGGCCGACATACCATCTGATCCAATACAGTTTTGGACATTGGTAGGTAATATCAAAGCGCTCTGGAAGAAAGGTATTTTGCGGAAATTTCTCACTGTTTGCTCAATCTACTCCTGCGTGGTCCCAGCCTGTCCGACTGTGGCTACACCCTTGGCTTTAAATGAAAAATGTTGTAGAAACTCTTAAGACATCAGATAGAATGTTAAATCTTTACAAGTGACATGTACGTCCGAAGACATAATGCAACTCAAAGTATAGAAAGAAAAGGAGAAGTTGAACCTAAGGTGTATGACAAGATTCTTTCAAAGCCCTTTTAATCGTAAGTTACCCTTTCAGAAACCTTTTAGCATAAGACATTATTAAGTTTCCCTATTTACAAAGTTTAATACAATTTATAATACTTATTAGACTTAGTAGATAAGATGTATCTAAATTAAGTGAAATAACGCAAAACAAAGACTTTATGTTTATGAAAATATATATCATTTTTCTACACAAATCACATGAAACTAGTATACAAAGTTAATTTGTTAAATTTATTAACAAAGATCATTATATTAAATTATATTGCGCGATCAATAGATTACAGAATAGGACTGAACATAGAATGATTGAAACTAAAATAAAGGAGGACGTTATTTATAAATTTTATTGTAATAGCATTTGATACTTAAAAGGTACCTCAATATTATAAAATTATAACTTACTACTGGAAACTTTTTGTTAAATCGGAGACAATGAGGGTCTGAGGAATTGTCTGTCGTTTGAACTCAGGGCAGTCCCGCTCAAATAAGGACGTCTGACATCTCTCGTTGCGACGAATTTTTGGAATTTTTTTTGGAAGACCAATTTAACTTGGAAGTTTTAGAGTTTCTTTATTTAGTAATTGATATGAACAATTTTGATATATTTTAAGGGTGCACGCCATTCACGCCGTAGATTTGCTCCGTGATTCGTGCCGTTACAAATGCAACACGCAAGAAAGTATGCGACCAGCGCGAAAATTACTCACACTCTGTTGCGGAACTTCACGGCGTGAATGTAGTGTGTACTTTAAACGAACTCTTTTCCATATTCATTTTTTATCAAACAGAACATGTTTCTTCATGTAGTTACCACCTTGTTCTTATCTTATTATACGTCCTTCATTATATACATGACAGTGAAATCCATATTCTGACGAGATGCTCTTTTCTAATTTATACCGACATCAACAGTTATTGGTAGGCTTCAAGTCACTCGCCCTTGCGTTTCTTTTGGACATAGCCTTTCAAAAGAACAGCAGTGGGGTGGGCAACATTGAGTGAATTCATACCTTTGCCACAAAATTTATGTTGTTTTTGATAAGCAACCTTTGCAATATGCGGATTCTTCATATCGGTTTAAAGAGAACTATCCAAATATATATATATTATGTATTATCTTTGTTACGTGCTTCATTATAAATATTTTATATCTGTTAAAAACGTCGTAAGCA
>WYDF02063769.1:0-11672 GCA_009867245.2 Adranes taylori
AGAGCTGGTTTAAAAATTTTAAATCATGCAATTTGTCGCTTATACTTTTTTCTAAAAAAAGTCTCTTCTTATTTATAAGAGGATTTTTTATGATTATCGTTGGACAACAGACGTTAAAGCAAAAAGAAGTGTGGTCACTGAACCATTTGTAGTATTCATGCACGTCGTTAAAGTTACAGGTCGAATAAGTACTGACAAAAAAGTTACAAAATTCTTTTTTGTAACTTCTTAACTTCTATATTTAACGATATCCATTGCTAGAATCAGTCAGATAACAGAAAATCACTTGATTACCCGTCCTAAAACCGCACCACTATGGAAAATAGATTAGAACAATATAATGAAATGTTGCTGGTGATCAGACTGATCAATGAGTGCGAAAAATGTTGGATCTGGCATCGGCAACCTGATATAGGTAATTCAGGAATCGGCAACCTTTTTCCCCTGCGGGTCATAATCTATCGAAATATGACCCTTAAGAAGGCGCGAGTTACTAGCAAAATGGACCCAGGAAATTTTAATGATAAAGTGCGATAATTTAATAAATAATAGTATTTACTTAAAATTATATAAAACTGTATAAATCGTATTGTTTAAGCACATAGACTGGTTATTTAATTTTTGATTAACTTGTTATACTTTATTTGCGAAACTCAAGCGGGTCGCTTGAACATTTCAAATAGGTCACTCGATGACCTACGCGTCAAGGATTGGCAATCCATGTCTATATACTACTAAATGAATTAAACAGTAAAAAGGTTGACTACTTCGGGATATCAGAGAATTGGAAGGGTAATGACAGCTTTATTACAGAAGATCTTATAATCTAGATACCAAATACCGACAAGGATGGAGTAGCACATGTAGAGTATGGCTGACAGTGCACGTGTCATCGGTAGAGATGGGTTTTAAAATGAAAATGAGGGAGTAACTCTTTTTTACTTGTGAGACCTCAAAAGAGGTAATACGTGTGAGTTGAGGAGAATAGTGATAGGCCCCTCAGTTGAGGCCTCATCATGAAATGAAAGAGTTACTCTTTTCAAATACGAAGCGAATCATTATTTATGAGGGTTCCTCTTTTTTTCAAACGAGGAGTTCTTCTATTTTTCAAAAGAGGAGTTCCTCTTTTTTTTAAAGAGGAGTTTCTCGTTTGGTTTTCAGAAGAAGAGTTTCTCTTTTGTTTTTCAAATGAAGAGTTCCTCTTTTTTTCAAAACAAGAGCTCCTTTTTTTCAATAGAGGAACTCTTGAACCGATTTATTATGTTAAGAGTAGTGATGGGTTCCTCACTACTCTTATTCATTGGAGTCCTCTAACATAAAAAAAATGAATTTGCTCTTAAACAAAATAGATTTTACTTGCTGTCTATAAGTAATGGTGACTTCACTGCAAATTCTTTTAAAAAACTTGAAAAATTAACCAACACGAAATAAACGATCGGCGCTTATTAATGATTAAACATAATGATACTGATAAACCAACAAACCAACGATTTGGATGCTTATTCAAAGTACATTCTAGTTTATAATGTGGCTTTATGTACCAAGCGTAAAAAGACAAAAATATTTATACAAACAAAATTAGAGCTTGATTTACTACCAAAATATTATTAAGCTACTTCTCACGAGGAGTGCTCGCAGTGTGTGAGCTAAAATGAAACGAGGAAAGTGTCGATTCTGTTTCTCCTCACCTCAAACGAGTTACCTCTTTTGAGGCCTCACGATTAAAAACGAGTTACTCCCCCATTTTGATTTTATAACGAGATGTTACCCATCACTTTGGCGAACGATGTAACTATAAAAGTATAAAGAGACATAACATAAGGAATTAATATAATAATTTGCCATTCTTTCGTTCATCCTGAAGCCATCATATGTAGTATGTTATTTCCGGTTAACAAATTTTGCACAAAATGTTCATAAAAGATCAGAGGGTTGGCCCAAATGTTGATATCAAAATTGAAATCAACCGGTTACAAAAAAAAACTCAATACTTATTTAAGATACAAAACAGCTCAATTGGTTAGACTTTTGAAGACAATAAGCGGTCACTTCCGGTGAGCGGAAGCCGCTAAAAATTGCGCTAAAAAAGTTTAGCTGGTCCTAAAGCCATATACAAAATTTTGGCACGATTAGCTGAACTTTTGAATGTGTCACGAGGGACCTTCCAATCACCGGAAGTGGCTGATAATTTGCAAATACGTTTAGCTTCGCATAGAGATCAGTCATAGCAAATTTGGTTGCAATCGGTTGAAGTTGTAGTGTTACTTCCGTTGGTGACGTCACTTTTGGTGAGCCGATTTTTTTTTCCGAAATCTATAGGGTTCGTTCTCAGACAGCCTTCAATACATATGCCAAATTTGATTGCAATTGTTTCAACTGTTTAGACTCTATAATGTTCACGAAATTTTGCACAACAGCAATATTTCACCATCACCGATGTGATCGGGAAGTAAAAAAAAGTAACTCCTCACATAATATAATGAAAGTCTTCATATTAAACAAAAGAGTAACTACTCACAAATAATGAATCTCCTCGTGTTTAAAAAAGAGTAACTGTTACATTTTATCATGATTAGGCCTCAAATAAAATAACCCATAAATATGGAAACCATCACGAGCATGGCAGTCGAAGCCGATACACCATACATAGCAAATCTTCTTCTCTTTATGCAAGTCCTCTTCTCCGGCAGCGCTGCGAATGTGCGTGCTATGTGCATCAAACGAAGTCGTTACGTTGTACACAAATATTATCATCAACATGTTAACTCTCTTTTTTTGAAACAAAAGAGGAACTCCTCTTTCGAAAAGAAAACCAAAATCTCTTCGGTTGAAAAAAAAAGAGAAACTCCTCTTTTGAAAAAAAAGAGAAACTCCTCTTTTAAGGAAAAGAGGAATTCGTCCTCATAAAAACAGATCCGCTTCGTGTTTGAAAAATGATTAACTCCCCCATTTCATGGCAGTGAGGCCTCAAATGAGGGACCCATCACTAGCCATGGCGCTTTTCTACCAATGCCAAACCAAACTAATTTAAAAAAAATTAACTTATTGAAATTTTTATTCTAATTTAGTTTTGAACAACCATGTTTTACAATTAACATGAAAAATTAACAATATAAATGTTACAACAGGTAAAATATTACGAATGAAAACATCTCTATTGTTATATTATGAGATTCTTGTTTAACTTTATATGGAAATCTTTTATAATTTTATATTTTGTAGTGTTTGTAAACTGCAATAACTATTCACTCGACGTAAACTCAGCCAAACAGGAAGTAATGATGATAACACTTTTGGAACCATACAAGGTATTTACATATTAGTAGAGGAAAACTGACAGTTCACCCTCCACAGAAGGATGGCCTAAGGGGCGTGGCTTCAATGACGCCATCAAATCCCTGCGCTGTGATTGGTCCATGTCATCAATGTTGCTCCCTAATTGGTTAACTGGGTTGATGCCGTCATACAGATCCACTAATAGCAGGCTGTTCCACACTGTATCCCTACCACAATTGAATTCCACCCGCACCATGGCGATCTACACCCCCACTAGTACTCCAACACTAACAGATACAAACGATAATTATTATGCAATAATGGTTAGATATAGCGCAATATAACCTAAATGTTGCACAATCCAAGATGGCCGCCGACTGAAATATCAACAAAAATGTCACATCAATGTTTGTAAACAAAAAAGCACATGGTCGAGTTGTTTATAAACAAAAAAGCATGTGGTCGTGTTGTTTGAAAAAAAAACACATGGTTGAGCTAAAACACGTGTTGTAGCTGCACCCCCCCCCCCCAGGTCTGGCGCTAAAAAATTCAAATTATAACGGTTTTCAAGATGGATGATGCACGAAGGTAAACGATGATACTCGAAGTTAAACGATAATGCACGAAGCGGATATCCGAAGCTGAAATAAACGATACCGATGTTATACGTCAATACACGAATTACCTATATTCGGGTAAGTATACATGTCTTCAGATATTGAGGATTCACCATTGAATGCAACCCACACGTGCCCCGAAACGACAGGTGGAAGCTTCCACAAAAGCCATTTACGCAGCCTTAAGATGAACCCTTAAGGCTAATAGACGCATTTTGGTCGGTTTGAGTTGATTTTATAGTTACCAAAAGGACCGTAATTGAAACATGTTAATATCTCCCTTCCTGGTAAAGCTAGATCAACAAAACAAAGTTTATGGGATACAGGACTTAAAGGTCTATCAATCCCATAGTATAGTATGACTAAGGGTTGTGAATAAAATGGCTCTATAGAAAATTAGTTTTTTGAAAACTACAAATATTTTTCTTTGTACTAAAACTAGATCTATAAACCAAAGTTTATAGTATACATGACATAAGGCTCTACCAATCCCGTAAGTTTTCCCAACTCTTATGTTTAAGGGTTGTCACTAATAAAGCTTAAAAAAATTACACTTTCTCAAATTCAGGTTCAAAAATAATTTCTATCATGTATACATTACTAATAATTGTAATATATTATAAAATACGTCACACGGCGCATGCAGATAGCAATGATAAGCAAGACCACATGTATAAGCCAACTAGCTACAGGGCAACAATTATCGCCTATCTACTTAAAAAGTTCATAACAATATATCATATATGTTCGTTTTAAAATTATTTTGTGATTTTTATTTTTAATTCAAATCTTTAAACCATGTTACAATTTTTTATTTAGAAAATCTACGCATATCCGTTTAAGAAATATCATTTTAATAAACATCTTCAATATTAATGCCTGAAGTTATAAAATAATTTTTTTTAATAAAATGTGCTATATATTGAATAGGTAGAGGAATAATTAAATTATTTTCAATAAATTTTATTTATTAACTAAGTAAATAATTTTTATAATTTAACCAATTGTTGTAGTACATTGTACTTTCATATATAAATCTTTATTAGGGCAAGTAATATTTAAATTTCTATTAAAACAATTATATAGAGAATATACAATTCGCTGTTTTAACTACTGTTTCTATAAAACAATTCCGAAATATTTGAGACAAACTATACATGTTGTAATCATGTTTAATCTCAAAGGTTATCAGGGTTTAACAAACTTTTATGTAACATCATTGTAATGATGCCGTTTTTTGAAAATATATATAAAGCGCTATCATTTATTGAATTATAATTAACTGAAATATAAAGCGAATAGTTTGTACAATTATAGCACTATACAGTTCTATTAATGCAAATGTGAATAATAAAATTATTGCGGAATTTGGAAAAATGAAACCGAAGCTAATCATGTGCTTAAGGAATAATCACATTGCTTGATATTCAGTGACGCTATCGGTTTATGTGATTCCGATTATAGTAGGTAAGTGGTGATGTGAGCTATTTAGACACGTTTCATACAGTATGTGATAAATGGTTCTCAACCACCCGATCAATTTGAATGGGTGCTCATGGATAATGAGAATTAGTAAAAGAAGATGAAATATATGGAGAAGAATTAGAAGACTTTTATAAGTAATTTCGAGACGCTATCTACTATTTAAAACGAAACACAAAATTTATTTAAACTCAATTGCATTTGAACATTGGAGCTGAAATATATGCGATGTTATAATGGAAAGAAATTATATTATTGTGGATATACAAGTATGTCATGTACTTGCATTTGCACCTAGTAGTCCAGTATACTAAATACCAATAAGTCAACTATCAGACACTATGAGCTCATGAAACCAATCATACCATGGCAAGTGATTTGATGAAACAAGCTCATTACTTGGAACAACATTTTAAAACAGGATATTCAGAAGATTCAATACCTGTATCAAAAATGCTGAATGATTGATTATTAGATCATCTTGCTGATGAAAATATTACTGTAATCTATGTAAAAGGATACCAAAAATTTAAATACATACAAATGGTGATGGAATGCGAGAAAGAAACGTTTGGAAGAACTATTCGTATTGTAAATCTGGAACAATATATTGATTGCCCACTATTAATGAAATTAATTTCGCTGGTGTGTCGACATCATGATAATGGAAATATTGGCTACATGTGTACATTAGAGAATGTAAACTGTTACATAACTATATTGAGACAACAGAAAAAAATCTTTAATTAGATATTTAGTTAATTATTATGTAAATAAAACAAATATGTATTATCTATACTTTTATTGGTTTAATTTTTTGATCAATCTTGTAAACAAATCTTTATTTTGATTAAAATTGAATGAGAGTATTTATAATCATTTAATATAATCTTCATTAACAGTATGTTTTAAAAATTATCAACATTATTTAACTTCTTCGTGTCTATACACAGCACAAATATTTTGATGTCTTTTGAGGTTGTCTTTCCGTGAAATTAATATTCCACATACACAAGGAAATTTATTTTCCTTAGAAATAATCTAAAACAATAGTAAGTATAGTATTACCAATTCTTTAAAATTAAACAGAATTTCTATTTACTTGATCAGTTGTGATTTCCGATGTGGGAGGTTGAGTAGTAGTTGGATTAATTATGTTTTCCATTGTGAAAAGTCGCTCCACATGTACAATACATGGTGTCTTTTGAGCCCGTCCTTCCGTGTAATTAATTTCCCACATATACAAGAAACGTTATTTTGTTTGGAAGTCATTTAAAATAATAGTATAATATATTAACTAATGTTTTAGAAAACAGCAAATTAACTGCAATACTTACTTTTTTAAATGTGAAATATAAATTGTTTCTGAAAATATATTTTCAATTGTGTTGGTAATATTATTGTCGCTTAGGTTAATCAATTCCTTTTCTAAATTTTTGTAACAAGTAGCTTGACAATATGAGTTGATATTTA
The DNA here is from genome assembly GCA_009867245.2 of Adranes taylori. Lineage (NCBI taxonomy): Eukaryota > Metazoa > Arthropoda > Insecta > Coleoptera > Staphylinidae > Adranes > Adranes taylori. The sequence continues at coordinate 6,849 of WYDF02063769.1, forward strand.
TGACATACATAATAATATATTGATTAATTGTTACAGAATTATCTATAAAACTCTATTTTATGTTGGTCGCTCGTCAAGACTTATAGTATTATACCTGAGCTATAATAAATTTGAACATTTAGCAACAATAATTAAAACTTTGTTTTTTAAACCTATATAAACAGAAATTGTACTATACAACTTCTGAACTCTGTAAAATCTTAAACAGATCTAACCAATTATTATTCAAAAATCTCCAATCAGATGCTTTTAAACCAATAAAAGGTTCGAAAATCAGCTGGTTACGATTTAAGAAGCATAAAAAATTAAATTGTGCCAGGTCATGGAAGAGGTAATTGATACTGGAATACAGGTTCAATTACCCGAAGGCTGTTATGGTCGTATGGCTCCTCGATCTAGATTGGCAATGAATAATGTTGATCATTTATTGATATTGGAGCGGGAGTCATCGATGAAGATTATCGTGGAGAATTAAAAATTATCTTATTTAATCAGTCGGATGATGCGTTTACTATAAATAAAGGTGATCAAGTGGCCCAATGAATGTCAGCAAATAATACATGCAAACCTTGTGGAAGTTCAACGATTAGAAGATACCGAGCGAGGAAGTAGTGGATTTGGATTGACACACGTAAATTATTATAAGTAAACTACTTTGATAATTAAATATACAGGAAGTCCCTTTAATATCTACACAAGACATAAAAATAGCACAAGGTCTTCTATATAGATTTGCTTGGTTGATGATTGTCGAATAGTTGATAATACTGAAGATTTTCCATCGCCGGCAAAAAGAAAGCGGCTAGTGTAATAATACAGTTTAATTAAGTAATATTAAATAAATAACTATTATATTTAGTAGGTTATTTTTGTAATATATTAAAAATTGTTATTTACTATAAATAAAATAATTTATTTTAAAAATATGTTATTTTTTATCATTACAATTTAAAACCTAACAGCCTCATATTAATGTTCAATATGGGTTATAAATGTATGTAGATTATCATGTGTTCATACATGTTTAAAAAAAACGATATCACTGAAAGTTGACCCAGATAACATTTTATTGAGGGTCAACATGGGTTAAATTATAATTGATCACGTGATTATCATATGGAAGGTTTATTTGTAGTGAAATTCAAATCAGTAGCAAGAGTGAGAAAGCAAACATGGGAACACCTCAGTCGTTCATCAAGTATTGAGAGAATAACAAGTCAATAATGTCGCTCATAGATAAAAAATGTATATATCACCTGATACAACGGCTATCAACTGCTACATTTTTATCAAAATGTATGTCAATGACGTAGAAGAATATTGGTTCAAAGGACATGACATTGCCGCGTTCTTGGAATATAAAAGAACTGACCAAGCAATAAGATTACACGTGTTGCCTGACTGGAAGTGTGCTGGAACGAATTAAAGGCCCCCTACGATCTAGGGAACCTCGCGTTATCAAGTAATTGCTTATAAAATACCATGTTTATTTCGGAGCCAGGTATATACGCGCAGTTGAATTTAAGAAATGGGCATTTGAAGAAGTGTTACCATCGCTATATAAGACTGGCCGGTATTCGATGCTACAAACTGAAAACATAGATATAGTAGTTTTGGCACATCGATTTGTAGATATTGCACAAGATGTATTGCAAGACCTACACAATCCGACTTACTTCATACATTAATGATTCATTAATTGAAAGAATCTGCTGATGATAATTCTAGTAATAAATTCATTTTCACCCGTTTTCAGCTCCGAAACCTTCAAAATTCTCTAAACAGGTTGTCAAAGAAATACCCAAATGTTCAATCCATCTATTGTCAACAATATATGTCGAATGGAACTAACATTTTAAATTGTTTAAAAGAGCAGTTAAAATTTAATAATATCGTAAATGTCGTTTTTATTCAAAATTATATACTATAAGCCCAGGTTAATTTAGTTTAGTTTGTTAAATAAAATTTTTTTTATATCAAATAAAAAAAAATTATATCATTCAAATTTAAACCTAATAACTTATTTAAAAAATATTTGATATTTTTACATATCATCAAATATAAATTTTAAAATAAACAACAAAATACTAACAAATATCTTTATTCAACTATGTACTATATTATTTTCATTATTTTATATATATTTTACTTAAAAATAATAATTACATTATTAAATACACATTTTCATATTGTTCTTGTCACCGCCTTTCATCAACGCTCTCCTCATTATAATTTCATAAAGTTAAACACAATATTGAATCTTGCTTGTCTGGCTCGTTTAATTTTCTCTTCTATTTCAGGTCTTTGGCGAAACCTCTCTAAAAATTCAATGAATGCTAACCCTTCACTTTCTGATTCCGAATCAGTAGCTGTAAGTGCACGGTGCTCGGATGTATATCACTACTTATACCACTATCATTTTCATCTTCTGAATGATAAAATAAATTATAAATCCGTTAATTATCAATAAGTTCATTATAATCATGTGTGCTATACATATAACTCATAAATATTTTTATTAAGGCTCAATATGGTTTATTAGGGTGATTAATCATATGATTATAGAATATAATTATAAATGCACAAAAATCAGATTATATTGTTATATCTCTTAAATTCTTGAAATTCTCTATCAGTATCACGAAACTGGAATGTGCAAAAGTCTAAAAAATAGAAATGATCATTGAAATTTTAATCCTAATGACTTTTCATTGAGGTTCAGTACGGGTTATGCAAGGTTAGAAAGATTATTTGATTACAGCATATAGTACGATTTTATAAAAAGTTTAAATGAATGAATTAAAAATGATTTTGACTATATATTTATATTATATTGAATTATACGCTCAGTAATATCATGGGTCAAACAGCCCAAACCCCTTTCTACTCCCAGAAACTGGGAATATTGGTCTCGTTCACGTGAGCGACACATAGAACGGCTACGTATTCAACAGACTATATTTGATTTAGCCCTTCTTAGACAAAAATCGTCGAAACCAAACTCAAGAAGACATGCAAAGATGTCGTGATTTAATACATGAACAAATTCAAATTCGATCATTGTCTTCACAACATTCAAATGACAATAACTCTGATGATAATTGTTGTTGATATAGTAATTTTTTAATCAAATAAAAGCTATAATATAAAATCATACTTGTGATTTTATTTCATTTTGTATCAAATTAAAGGAATTCTCTTATCAGTATGTGGATGCAAAGGGGGTCATACTTCGTGACAACCTCCAATTTTGTTCTATGAACACTTGATGTATAATAAAAAGTCTAAAAATAGAATTTTTAACCTTGATAACCTTTTATTGAGGGTCAGTGTGGGTAACATTATTGAATTGCGTAATAATTATTGTTAAACAAATTTAATAGTAAACAACAAGATTAACGTTTCGTTATTATTCGTACAAATGTAATATTTTTACAGCTATACAACACCCATCTATGAATAAAAAATATGGTATCGCAAGGTTCCCTAGATTTTAGGGGGTCTTTAATTATTTTATCAGCATCACGCCGATATTATGTACGATTAAAATTGAAAATATGTAATAATCATTTTTTTTAAAATTCTTTTATATTAATTTTATACATATAATGCCATCTATGAATAAAAAACTAAATTGAATATTTGTAAATCGAACACATAATGAGATCAACGAACAAAATTACAGATTCCTATAAAATATATTGACCCGATTTTAATCAAATAAATTTTTGTTCAGCTTCAGAGCTGATTGGCTTGGCAGCCATCTTGAATCGTTTGATAACGATTCTTGATAACAATCCCTATAAGGTTTTTAGAATTCTTAGAATTTTGGGATTCCTCGATTTCTTATCAGTATCACGTGATCATTATATCATCATTTAACATCGTGTATCATCGGCATCGCCTACCGTCGGCTTCGTGTATCATCGGCTTCGTAATATCTTACCAGCATTGCGTAATGCATAACCTCAAATTCTCAGCTGATCGGACTAGCGGCCACCTTGAAAATCGTTATAATTTGAATTCAAATTCGATTTATTTCGCGCCAGCCCTGTGGGGAGCTACATCACAACCAAATGGGAGCTACAACATAAACCCAAATGTTTTAACTCAACTTTTACTTTTTTGTTTACAAACAAAGCGACCACGTGCTTTTTTCTTTACAAAAAACTCGGCTACGTGCTTTTTTGTTTACAAACTACGTGACATTTTGGTTTACATTTAATCCGGCGGCCATCTTTGATTGTGCAACATTTAGGTTATATTGCACAATATCTAACCAGTATTGCGAAATAATTATCGTTTGTATGTGTTAGTGTTGGAGTAGTAGTAGTAGTAGGAGTGGAGATCGCGATATTGTTGTTCTTCCTAGACACAACACTAGGAAAAACTCTTACTTCTACTTCTACAAAAACTCTTACTTCTATTTGTTACTTCTACAAGATGGGGTACAAGGATAGAAGCTTTGAAACCAGTGAATAAATACTAGAAATTCTCCAAACCATGATGGAGAAGTAAGTATTTCTACTTGTGTCCACTCTTTCAAAACAACCTTTAAAGTAAAACAATAATGATGTAAATGTGTGGACAAGTACGCCATATTTATTATCCAAATCCAAACTAAATGTACAAGATTTGTGAAAAAATAAACAAACACATAAAAGCTCGCTAATGCACATTACTTATATTCTGAATGTATATAATTCATTTTATTTCGTATCACATGAATTCGTTCCGTTTCGTATCACGACTTACTATAAAAATGTGTAATATATTATATTCAATAAAATATTAGGCAGTTACATATTTAAAATAAATTGTTGT
>WYDF02063791.1:1868-25013 GCA_009867245.2 Adranes taylori
TTTGCGTTGTGCCGTAGGTGCCTTAAAAGTATGCCTTAAAAGTAAGAATCGTTCAATTATTGACTTTACTGTCTAGATTTTATCTACATAAAAAACTTTATTTGGTAGGAAGTAGAATTTATTTACACAGTTACAACTTACACAATTAATTTTCACGTGACAATATGCAAACCGATCCAATCCAACTGGAATGAGAGTTAAGTTAGGACGTAGCTAGAATTTATAAATTATTATTTGGTGTTGAGGAATATTCATACATAACTATACTACATAATTAGAGAATAATTATTAGAACCCTTGCTTGAATAAGCCCAAGAATCTAATTTACTAAAGCAAATACGGCTCGAAAATAAAAATAAATAAACAACAAATTAAGGGTTTAAAGGCTGCATTCATCTACAAAAATAATCGATTTACAAAGTATAATTTAGAATACAGGTTACAAAACGTTATAATGGGTTTAATAAATTTAGCATAATAATAAAACAAATACTTATTAAGGTTTGTTTATGTTACATAAATTTTAATTAAGTATTTGTTAGCTTATTTTGAAATAGAAAATTAGTTACAATGAAAACAATTATTTACTGAGAATAAAAAATGAAAAGAAGACGTTCGGTTACTTTAACCAAAATATTTAATAAAAAACTAATGTTTACTCACGTTTGTGCTCCAGAGATATTGATTTACAGATAAAGAAACGCATAAAATTTTGAAATTTAAAATTCTAACGATTATAAGCTTAACTACTCAACTAGAATCTAAAAAAGTCTAAACAATAATTGAGCGTTCCTTTCTAATTTGTTTGCTTATGTATTATTGTCGATTCTTATGACCCCTGACGGCCAAACCTTGAGTTAAACAAAGTGCTTGTATCCTACTCTTACATATTAAACGTCCATTACTCAAATTATTTTTTCAATGATCTCTTTCTAGTACATGAACACAAAAACTGATTTAAGCGAGAAACTACCTCGGTTTTCTCTTGGACACAAATTTCTTCCATCTACTGTGGAAGTTATATCCCCTCGTAGATACTAAAAGGTGCTAGCCGTGTGTTGTATTTATTTCAAATAAATCGCATTTCCCATAGATTATATAATTCAACGTGCAAAGATCTTTACATTAGAATCTTAATAAGTGAATCCCCAACACACTATATTTTTGAAGTTACAATATTGTGATACCTGTCCAATATCTAATATTTAAATTATTTTTTAGATAAAAAATAGAATTGAAGTTAACCGTCAGTTAATAATATTAACTTTTTTATATTAAATTCAATTAATTCAATATAAATGTCAGCAGCTACTTTGAAAATTAAAAAAAAACTATCTTCATTAAATTGTATGTATCATAATAAACGTTCACATTTACTAAACTTTACCATGCGTGTGCGTAGAAAAGTAATAAATATTATTGCAATGATTATTTTGTTGGTCTACTATAGAGAATTGGCCAACCAGGGTTCTACGCTTGCTCAGCCCTATAATCGGATTAAAACCGGAACAGGCATACATTTTTTTTGGGTCTGTTTTTGGGAATATTATAGGAAAATGTAAATGTTTTATAATTGTTCTAAAACTATCCTGTTTTCTTTCACACGGTATTATTTGGTGAAATTTTCTTCGCAACTAAGAATGATTGAAATAAATAGCAACATCACTTATAATAGAGAAGATACAATTTGTTTTCAGGTTTTAGGATTTCTAGGTACTGGGTTTCCTGAATCCAGATGCTGACAAGCACGAATACTATACCGATACATTTTCTCTAACAAGTCATGATTAACGCTATCGAAAGCCTTTGACAGAAGAGTAAAAAATTTTATAGAGAATCGATAATCTGATAAATAATCGAATAAGTTTGCGGAACATAAGATTTTATTTCTGCAAACATGGGAATTTATAATAGCTTTGATCTCTACAACATATCCAAAAATTATAGATAGTCGATTTTTTGCAAGAAGTATAACCTAACTGAACTTATTTCACATAGTGCAAAATGTGCTTAAAATCTATTAAGCATTAAATCTATTACATTCCAAGTAACAAATCAAACGTAACATTCTTCGATAACAAGTAAAACTGCAAACGCATACCCGCCGATCGATATAAATCTTGAGTTTGTCAATATTATATCAATCGAAGCACAGTGTAATTGACAGGTGTCAATCAATACTGATTCAAACAGATTCAAACACGAATTTACGATGACAAGTTAAAATAGCGCTTTGCTTACTGTTTATTGGTTAGATGCAACATATATTCAGATGTATTTATGCAACACAATGTATATAGGAAGTTTTAATAAAAGTTTTAGTAAATGGTTGATCATTTACTTTGTTAATTTGAATAGGGTTTTCAAAAAATAAGTAACTAGTAGCTTATTTAAAACTAATTAGTCGCCTAGGCTCTAATAAAACTGTTTCTGATCAAATAAAGAGGTGTTTGTAAGTGCTCTACCTACATAGTCCAAAACTCTACACAATTTGACAAATATCATATATTCCTTGTAAAAATACCTTTATTTCTGTTATGTTTTCGCTTAAACAAATGAAAACATCATTTTTCTTCCATGGCAGTAGGCAGATAAAATTACAACTTGTGTCATCCATCTGCAACTTGTGTCGCTGCAACTTATATTATCCACCTACGTTTTTGGCGCATTAGTATTGAAGTGATCTTCTACTTAACTTCATGTACAAATACCGGTAAATAAAATCATACCTAAATAATCTTGTACAAATACTCTTCATATAAAATCACCTAATATCTCTTAATTGCAAAATAACGTTTGACAGTATTAAATAAATATATAAAACAATCCAATCGTGCATAAATTGTTATTTATTTTAATGTCCAACTATTAACTGCTATTATAGAAACAATACACCATTAATTTTATTTAATGGAAAACCTGATCAGTAAACGAATATAATTCTTCTGTCATTAAACGCAACTTGCTTAATACTATAAGAGCATAAATTTAAGCCAGTCAGTTATAAATCAAATTAATGAATGTACCAGGACAATTTTACCGGTTCACTTTTAATTGCTCATTTATGTGATATTTTAATAGCTCCCGCAGTCGAATATTCAAGATTTTTATTGTCATAAATAATTCAATAAAGTAATTTATGAAATTAAATTTCTTATTACTTTTGTAACGAAAAAATATTTACCCCGTCCGGGACTCGAACCCGCACCTCTCGATTGCCAGTCGATTGCTCTTCCAATCGAGCTAACTACTTATTGGAAGACACAAATAATTTTTAATATATATTTGTTTTCCGTATCTATTAAGATAGACAACTTATATATCAGGATTTATTTTAGCTACCAGTTTGCTACCGTCGATTGATTCATTCATCATCAGGTATATGGAGCCTCCTGGATGTGTTTATTCTTTTCCCCCTTGCTGGCGGTCAGTAGAAATAGGAAATATTACTTTCATAATTTACTCTGTTAAATAATGCCAGCGAAATAGGTTGAACCACGAAACATCAAATATTCAATTAAACATTTTTTCAAGACACAAGTAATAGGAAATATGAACTTCAAAATTTACTCTATTAAATTATTCCACAGTGGAGGTTTAACCACGAAACATCAAATATTCAATTAAATATGCGACCGCCAGCAAAGCGGAATAGAAATTAATAAAAACATCCAGGAGGAACCATGTACCCTAAGACGAATGAATCGATCGACGGTAGCAAACAGGTGGTCAAAACAAATCCTGATATAAATGTTGCCTATCTTAATATATACCGAAAACAAACGCATATTTGAAATTATTTGTGTCTTCGAATAAATGCCCGTTAGCTCAATCGGAAAAGCAATCGACCGGCAATCGAGAGGTCCAAAGTGTGCTGAATGCGTTGACGACGAATGGAGGGCGAAGGTGGATCTGGCATTTCAAAGGTTGTATAATCAAGCGGAAAAATGACAGAAACGCAAGTGCCGTGTTGTCAAGGCTATGGCGCTGCGCCCGGGCAGGACTCCCAGGGGTGCGAAACCACGTCCCAAGACCAATGGGAGATCGGCCAAGAAGTCATCATCAAAGATATCAACACTGATGGAAATCGAGCAACACGGATCATGTCTAGCTGTCGCTGTCGTTCGGTTCAATGGACGAAGCTCCAGAATAATCAGCATCAGTCAGTTAGTAGCATCACCAACAAAAGTCAAAGGGTAGGCTGAAGAACGTCGTAAGCGTCATAAACGAACGAAAATGGAAAGTCGAAGAAGGATGGAACATCACATTAACATCAGCCAAGGTAGTGAAGATAGAAAAATCATAATTGAACCAGAAAGTCCATCACCACTTCAGCAGATATCAATCCGACCTCCTCAGTTCTTCAATTCGGCAGTATGTTCAAGTATGAATAACGGAACAATATTGAAATATTTTTACTTTTTTATTAAATAATCAATATATCATTTTGTAAATTAAACACAGCGTCTAAGCATCAAAAAAAAGGAGATATCTTGAGGATGAAGTCCTCATACTCCAAGATTCTACCGTTTAAAACATGTACCGAATACATTTGATAGTAGAGTAAATTATGAAATTAATATTTCTTATTACTTTTGTCTCGAGAAAATGTTTACCCCGTCCGGGACTCGAACCCGGACCTGTCGATTGCCGCTCGATTGCTTTTCCAATTAAGCTAACGGGCATAATTTATTAAAATTTATCAAAAGAAATACAAAATCTGTGTGCATAAGACGTACACATAATTGTATCAAGTAATTTACCTAAAAATGACATATAATTACATGAGATGTAGTATAAAAAAAGACTAATTATATGTAATAAACGAGATTACTTAGTTAACATTAGAACTGCGTGTTTACTTTAAACCACGTTGATCTAGCAATATTCCATGGTTATTAGATTAAGCTCTAGTTGCGAGTCAACAAAAGAGTAAAATACAATTATCCTTGCGTTCTATACTTAAAGAATTAAATCGTATACTAGGTCAATAGCATTTGTATATTATATGAAGTGATATATAATATCAAATGCTTAATAATAAGTTCAAAATGAAATATTATATTGTAAAATTTACTATTCCGTTGATGCAGCAAAAAATTTAAAGAAGGGTAAATTTTTCGGTGTCTCTATGTAAGTCTGTCTGTATGTTCAAGAATTTCTCCTTCCCTATGGCACCGATACTGATGAACTTTGGAAGACAGGTGTAGACTATGAGCCCGCAGAACAGTTTTTTCATTTTTATATAAATCCAAAATGGCGGACAGGAGCCATTTTTTTTGTTCAGAAATTTCGTATTCAAACTAAGAGATTGAAATTTTGCTGACATATAGTACCTTGTATTATGCGTGGAATAAAAAAGTCCCATGTTGCCAACCTGTATAGGAACCGGTGTTGCCACGTTTGAAGCTTAATAAACTTTTTGAAATATCTCGGGAACGATAGAAGATAGGACATTGGAATAAACTTTATTGTATAGGATTTTCGATTAAGGATTGTATAGGATCGTCGATTTTGTTTGAAACATTTTTCTCCAAAATCACAATTTAACATATATACAGCCTTGATGTTTTTCCACAGCTATGTATTACAGAATGGCAACCAATGCTGAAACATATTTACGGAAATGGCTGCCATGTTCTGTGAGTGCCAATAAGGTATATTTCATTTGCTGCAAATTATTCCAATCGGTAACTATTTTCTTAGGTTCGGTTGGTCATTCTAAGTGGAAACATCTACAAGAATATTTAGGGAGTCCTGATAATTCTCATGAATACATATAAAATTATGTTTAATTCTGAATAGCTATGTAATACCGACTATAATTTTTAGTTACAATAAATGGCTTAAAACAGTGGCTAGTTCAAGATGTATGGCGCCATTTCACACATTATTATAAGGGATCATCTACTTTATGAAGTAAGGTAGTAAGATTTGAAAGACAACGAGAAACTCACCAAGCCACTAGCCTGGTGTTGCTAGAAATGCAAATTTGTCTTATGAAGTAATAGTTATCGAATGCACTATGTGTCGATAAAATAAAGATTTGTTTGTGTCAATGTGTACACCCCCACAAAACCAGTACTAGAGGCGTCTTTAATTAAAGCAATCAGCAATGGAATAACTATGTATTATAGAACATCACAATGCAAAAAATCACACTTGGGGCTGTCGTTCAAACAATGAAAGCGGAAAGCATTTATTTAAATTTGAGCGTAAACACAAAAATATAAAAATTTATGCACCAGAAGATATCACTAACGTACCCGCAAGAGACAGAAACTACATCATTGATTCTTATGTAACCCACTAAGTGGAGCAGAAATTAAAATTTAAAGTAATGTTCTTTTTAGACTCAGGCCTTCCCCCGGTGATAACGGAACTGAATGTGCTGAATAAATCAAATCAAAACAAACACGGAGAAAATATAAACTGGATGAGATATTTTCATCACCTACAAAAATGTCATCCTGAGAAAAACAACGAATACAAAGGACGAAATTGACCAAGCAATCAAAGAACTAACTGACAACATCCAGGAACCATCGGTGAGAAGTAAAATAACTGTAAAGCAGATAAATAGATGGGAGTAGAAAACGAAAAGTTGAGAGATTGTTGGAAAGCTAAAAAGAAGAAGTCATACACACATGCGCAGCAGGATAAGGAGAAATACCGTAAACTTTAAATGGAAGTTAAGCTCCTAATTGAAAAGAAAGGACTAAGAGGCCGCGAAATTACTAATCAATGGAATAGTTAAGTTACTAGAATCTTTGTTAATAGATTAGATCCACAACTGGGCCGAAAAGTGCAAAGTAATCCCACCAACTCAGTTCGGATTTAGGCCCATACTTTCAACTATAAACCGAGCAGCAATGTTAGAAGCCCATATCAAAAAAACATTGATGGACCACAGACATAAATTACACGAAATGTGCGCTTTCATATATATAGAGAAAGCATACGACAGAGTTTGGAAGACAACACTAATTTGCAAATTAAAACAGCTTGGATTATATCTGGACATAGTAGCAACCATTCATTTATTTTTGCAAGAAAGGAAATTCAGAGAAAAAATGGGAGAAACATATTCGGATTGGAAAGTTGCTAAAGCAGATCCACCACAAGGATTTCCTTTGATCCAATAGTGTATCATCTCTTTATCAAGGAAATAGCTGGATTGCAATTACGTGGAAGAGCACAAGACTATTCAGCATATACTCTTGGATCCCGGTTTAACATTTATGCAACACATAAAGGACGCAGCGGATAAAGCCAGCAAGAAACTGTACAAATCATAGGACTTATACCAAGAGTAGACGGTGCAAAAGTGACAAAAGAAAATTCCTACTAGGAGCATCTGAAACTATTTTCTTGTACGCAGCTCCGATATGGTCAGCTGCCACATAGAAGACAAACGCAAGACAAATTCTAGCGAGGACCCAAAGAAAAGGATTGTTGGGCATAACATCGGCGTATCAGTGTCAAATAATACTCTGCAAGTGTTGATGAACACACCACCACTTCACCTCAAAGCAAGAGAACGAAAAGCGGCGTATAACAATATAAAACAGACAACTGAGACTGAAGAAGAACAATTTAAAAGAGACACTAGGGATCGCTTGCTTGAAGAGTGGCAAAGCGAGTGGGAAGCCTCAAACAAAGGCATCTGGACAGAAAACTCGGAAATTAAGCCGTGGATTATGCGAACCACGGAACAATCCACTATAAGCTTGCTCTACCCCTAACGAGGCTTGGATACATTGCCCAATATTTGAAGAGGATTTGAAAAATAGACTCGGGCACTTGTGAAGAATTCAATGAAGATATCGACGACGTGGAGCACACAATTTTTTTTTGCCCAGAGCATGACACAGAAAGAAGAGTATTATAAAGGTAAATAGGTGGCAGAATCTATAGTAAAAACCTCATAATCTGGATGGTTTTCACTATAGAGACTGTCGTAAAGAAGTCTGTATAGACTGTATATAGAAGTCATAAAGAGACTGGAAACCTGTGGACGCGTACGTCACAAGTATAATGTCCAAGAAGGAAACATTTGGAAAAGTAATGAGGAGGTAGCAGATACACACAGAAAGGTATGCGCGTGTGCGAGTGTGCATGCATGTTTACAACATGAAAGAAAGATCCAAGGAAATCTGACACAGCAAGATAGATGGAACAATCAATTATTGGAACGCCTAAGCATCAAATTGTAAGACAAGTAGCTACATGGATCAAGGAAACGCACTAGAGGAAGAAATGCTTTCGCAGATATCAGAAACTGCGTGGAGAACCAAGAGGGTGGAGTTGAGTTGGCAGGAGTCAGACACTATCGCTCTGTACGGGCGGAGGTCAACTTTGAAGGCTGCAAAATTAAAATAGAAACTCATGCGTCATACTTTTGTTGTATTTGAGATAAAAAAATTAACTTTGATCAGCGCTAACGACAAAAGGCAAAAAAGTATATGGTATGCTTACACATAACAGTGGACTTTGCATGACAAACTGAATTCATCTTCTCAAAGCAGTACTCGAACCCAGTCTTACCTATGGTCAGGAACTATGGTACAACGTTCCAGAATGATTAAACATCGAAATACTCAAATGCCAAAACAAGGTAGTTGATGCACCGTGATACTGTTGGAACTTAGAAGTCAGAAAATAACGATGTAGTTGCCACTTGAACAAAAACAACATCCTTAATGCTAGAGAGACTGTGTGAAAATCACAACGAGGAAGTACAAGGACAAGTACCTAACCTATCTAGCCTAGTAGAACGAACTATCAAGTCATCCCCATATGCTGGCTTGGTATAAAAGAAGCAACCAAACCATAGCCAAACGGCTGAAGTCTGAAGTAAAAGAAGAACTTTAGTACTTGTAGACGAAAGTAGGCGAGTTTGATAGAAATATGGCATGTACATTTAATAACTATATTTTAAACATCAAACATATGAGACTAAAAAATGATTATAATAAACCGAATTAGATTATAAAATAACATTTTATTGTTCTTTTTATTGCACGAAACGTCAAGGCAAAAGTCGTTACAGAATTACTATCTAGAAGCAGTATAATAAATTAAGTTAATCTATAAATATAAATAAATAAGGCAGTTGAAAAAAGCAACCGGGTCCGTAAATTAAATGTGGCGAGTTATGATTAATGCTTCGGCATTATCCGTAATAAATAATAACGTTCAACATTTTATATACGCACAGTTATTATAGCGTTCGCGCAATATATTTTACGATGTTCAGAAAATAGGTCTTGCTACAGCACCGTATTTAATAATTTTTTGTAATATAATTAATATTATAATTTTCTATAATTAATATATCTATATTTATCTACATTATCTATCTAGATCTATATCTATGTAGATTATCATTACGTAATAGACTATTTACTGCATTTACCACAATGAATTAATTATTTGACGTAATACGGTTCAACTGCATGGTTCGGAAATACCGGTTACTAACAATTTTATTGGAATATAACTCAAAAAGTCCAAGAAAATTCAAAAATGTTTATTAAATAGGAAATCTCAATTATGTGTAAAACAAAATGACGGGCAAATGACCGTCACGAGTTCTTTGTCGGGTATCAAGGCGTTTGTTTGATCCAATGCACCATGACATTGGACACTTCGAGTCTGGTTTGATGAATATTCTGCGGATTGATAGCGCGTAGAACTTTCGTCTTCACGTATCCCCGAGCGGCGGCAGATCCCGCAAACACGGTGGCTAATACACATCGTCGTAGGGAGATACGAATAAGAGGACGTCCGGTTCCAAAGATGTCCAGTGTCGCACGCAACGTGTGGCTTGTTGCAACGTCTTGCTGAAATGTTTCTTATATCCATATCGAAAAAAAGATATGCTGACTGCTGCCAAAAAGCACACTAAACAGAGGCATGTTCTGGATGAAGCGATATCTTAACCATCTCATAGGGATTCTCCAATCCGCAAATGCGGGCATCTTCTTTATTAATGTGGCCGGAAATCAAAATATGCATCATCACTCAGCATATTTTTTAATGAAAATTACGTTCTATCCTCACTTGCATCAATATCCCTTCAGCCAACGCACGACGCTGACCACTGAAGCTTTCAGAACAGGAAACTGCAATTCCTGAATTTTGAATCCAAAATTCCTGAGATTTTTGTCATCTTTTTGACGCCAAGTTGTTATTGATAAGAGTCTTCAGCCACAGCACTATAGTGCTGTCTGGCTGACAGCACTATGTTTCCTCTACCGATCGGCTAGAAAGAACGGTATTTAGTCCAGCACAGACCCGGTTGTCCTCAATTTGATTGTTTTTAATTCTCTCTCAGTTGCCCGATAAAACTGTCCAAACGCACCAGTCAGTACACGATGCAAGTGTATGCAAGACGTCAACAAATACTAGTCATCAAAACTCTAGTCTACTGTGGAAAGCACTGATTTGTAACTGTAAGAAATACTTTTTAACAGAATTTGACAAATCGCTTAAATATATAACAACTTTGTTCTATTGCTTAGCATGAAACTGAAATGAAACTGAAACGGGCATAAAAGAAACATAATAATTAAGTTTATTGCCAAAGTATATTTTTCAGATTAAATATATATTTTTACATAATTTTATTATACTTACAATGTTCTAAAATCAGAGAGTTAATATCTGATAGATCCTCAGTAAGACTGAACTGCGGGGCGTGGATTGCACGTGTAGGAGAGGAGATTCGCGGAGCTCATTACATCATTAAATATGGTTGTCCGCAATAAGGAGCAGGAACCAACGTTTCCCAAAGCCAAAGATGAATTAGTAACAGACTTGACCATAAGCACTACACAGGCCGCGCAGAAGATGCGCGATTGGAGAGTCAAAGTTCAGACTGAAAGCCTAAGCAATCATCAACATATAACGTTCAACATTGGCGAGGCTTGAATTGGACCAGACTGAAGCGGACAAAATGCAGATGCAATTTGAAAAATATTAACACAGAAAAAGCGGCCGCCAAGTTCAAACAAGTACTCGAAAGTACCGTGAGGGAAGGTCGACACATTACTACAACCGAAGACGCTGCCGTGGCACTGATCAGTGCAATAGACAGGGCCTGCAATGCGTGCTTCAAGCTTAAACGGAAAGCTACGAGGGGTAGGCTTACATACTGATGGACGGCAGAAATATCCGAATGGAGAAGTAAGGCGCAGAGAGCACGTAGGAAGGTGCACAGAGTCAAAAATAAAGCAAATCAAACGGAGGAACATGTAGTCTAGAAAAACTAGGGGATGCTAAAAAGTCCCTAAGAATAGCAATCACAGACAGCCAATCAAAATCATGGAAGGAACTACTTAATACCTTCGATCAAGACTTATGTGGCACCCAATATCGCATTATTATGAATAAACTGACAAGACGGATCGGACAAGACGGAATAAACTGTACTGCTCGGATCCATTATTGCAACTCTACAACAAATACTTAACAGCCAGTACGTTCCTTGCAAAGTTCAAGGAGACCGAAGAATTCTTAATACCAAAAGATGGTAAGGAGCGGAGTGACCCTTGATCATACTGGCCAATATGTCTGCTCCAGATGCTGGCAAAGCTGCTAGAAACAATGGTGCTCGCAGGGCTACAGATACTAGATGAGGGAGGGGCTCTACCAGATAAGTTAAAATTGGATAGTCAAAATGCTTTTATCACAGCGTCATAGGGAAAAATACTTAGATCCTTGGGAGGGAGAAACATCCCACAATGTCTTCTCAGGATACTTTCTATTTACCTTCTGGACAGGAAAGTGGCCTACAATAAAGACGGAAAAAAATTGAACTCACCAGCGAAATGCCGCAAAGTTTAATCCTTGGACCCACGTTATGGAATGTGATGTATGATGGCCTTTTTAGGCAGAAATAACCACACGGAGTGCAAATGATTGGCTTCGCAGGTGATATCGCGATATTAGAAAAGGCCAGGTCCATAGAAACTCTAGATGATGAACTAAATGTGGCTTATGCGATAGTAGTTGAGTGGCTGAGAGCAAGAAACTGGAACTTGCAACCACGAAATCGGAAGCCATTATACCTACGGAGAGAAGAAGAGTAGGCTGGCCGGCAATTACGGTATTGAGACATAGAATCCGATTACAGACGCAGATTAAATACTTAGGTCTACAAATAGACAGAAGTTTCAGATTCACAGAGTATGTGCTGGTAGCCACGGCTAAGACTATGCAGCGGATGAACCATCTAAGTAAATTGATGCCTCGGTCGGAGGCCCACGTACGGAAACAATGAAACTACTACGCGAGACAGCACAATCTATAATTCCAAGGATGAGCCTGGTCACGGTAACATGCGCTTATCGTACTACATTTAAAATTGCGCTACAGGTTATTGCAGAGAAGCCCCCCCTATACCTGTTGGCTGAAGAAAAAGCGAAAACACACAAAAATAAGGAAATCTAGCCGAAAGCAAGGAGTATACCCTAGCAAGGTGGCAGGACTTTTGGAACAAGACAATGGAAGAGGTATGGAGCAGACTGCAAATACCGTAATTTCGCCCGTGCTACCTAAAACAGCATATAACTTTGCATTTCTAGCTCACGCAGGCATTGACTGTTTTGGCTATTTTGTGGTTTACTGACACCGCGTTGTAAAATTACCCAGTGACACCTGTGAGCCTTGTAACAGCGAAAAAGATGATGCAGAACACACATTTATGTACTACGAGGCGAGGGCTGAGACAAGAGTTGACATACAAGAACAACTAGTGACGACAATGTTGGAAAGCTAACGGAAGTTGTACATTGTCGCCGGATATATTCACCTTATCATGCAATGGAAAGAAGAGGCTGAGAAAGTCCGGACTAGAGAATAGCCGTTATGAGAAATCCACTTGCTGGTCAGTGGTACGCTCAGTCGCGATGCTAATACCCCACAATGCCTATACGTTCTAGTCATACCTTTTATCAAATGGTAAATAAATTTTCCGGGTATACTGTTCAATGTCTAACTTTCTAAAGTGGTTAGGTAGTTTACCTTACTTCCTTAAATTGGTTACCCCACTTCCCAAGCTGTTTTGGAATCTATGATGTTGAAGTCTAGTGAATTAATATACTAAACCATTTTTCCTAGCCATAATTAAAAACAAATGAGTTACAACAAAATTTATTCATTAATAAAACTAAGCAAAAATTTGATTCCAAGCAACGAAATATTTAGGCACGTTTTGGTGTTGTGTGTCATTGCCGAGCAGTTTAAGTTACATTCTGGTAGAAACATGTTGTTTCTTATGTGAACAGGTGTAAACAATGAACAATAATAACCAGTACTCTCCTGTATTAATATAAAGAGATAAGTGCCATATGTAGGCGTTTCGAGTCAAACCTCTTGTGAAGTTTAACTATAATCTGAACATGATTTGGCCTACGGGTGTGAGGTCAGTTCGGGCGTTCATATTATCATTACTTATAAATACCTTCAACGCAATATATGGCATCAATGTGGTGAATGCATAGTCTATAGCAAGCAGCTTGGCAGCAACAAATTACAATATTATATTCAACCAAACAGCAAATGAGGAGATACGAAATGATATACAGACATAACAAGCGTGTTGAACGATCCTCTTGATCGGTGTTAGTTAGCGCGACTTGTTTAATGTATTGTATTTTACGAAATGTGTGAAAGGAGGAGATTTTTCAAAACGAGAGGTGTAACATACAAGGATATACATAAATTTAATGACAAAACAGGCATATAGTACAACCTCACTATAATGGGAAACTTTTTATGGATTTTGGGATTCCAACAAATAATTCTTATACGGATATAATGCAACAGGCTGCACATCTATGAAAGTATAGTAAATAGCATATAAATGTATACATGTATGGAATTCTTACAACTACATTCTTTGCTCTGACATAATAAGTGCTGCTTATTATGTCAGAGCTGCTTAATTTCTCAATTAGGAGCTATTGTAGCCGTAAGTGTTCATAGAATGCAAACAGATGCCGATTGTCTACCATATTGAATAACAAAGCTCATCTTCTTTGTAGCCCCGTAGTGTCACCTACATTTTGATTGCCCCATGAAAATTCTTATATATTTGTTAAACTGATTCCTCTCCTCCTCTATACAGAATATCATGGTTCATTATCTAATATTTATTTTAATGGTTTTGCCAAAATTGATATCCTTTTATTTCTTTCGCAGCATCAGTAACAGGTGCAAAACGCGGGTCGAATTATGTATGTGTTAAAGATTTCATTTACATGCTTTGCATTATATTCCACCAGTCTTTGTCTATGGGGTGGAAAAATCAAGTTGCGCTGATGTTACACTTGACCTACGTGTCTTTTCTATAGAATACCACCTTGATCAAAAAGTTTCAGGAACGACCAACTTGTGGTCCTCACATTCACCCGATTTGAGTTACAATTTTATTTGTTAGGTTGCCACATCTGTCATTGACATTTCCACCAAATTTCAGTGTCGTAGCTTGACATTTGTAAAGGTCACATCGTCGTGAGTACATCTGCCTCAATGCGTGTTTTTGATATTTTACGATTTTAAAAACAGAATCGACTTTGCATCAATAAGTTTCTATTAAATTTTGTGTTAAAAACTAATTCAACAATGCGAAGACCTAGGAAAAGTTGGAGATGTATTTCGACAACGATACTCTATCCAAAACAGGAAGAGGACTTGAATCTATTCAAGACATTTTGGTTAATGATTTGTGCTTCAGACGTGTCGCTACAAAGCTGATGCCAAAAGACCTAAATTTCATGGAAGATCGAAAGATCCGAAATTTTTGTTGACGTCGCTAAAGACATGATTTTCATGGCTGAATCCGACCCAACATTCATCAAGCGCATCATTACGAGTCGTGAGTGTAAAAGTACTATATGCAATCCACGCATCAAATGAGTAATACCCAATGAGCCAAACCGAAAAATTCCATGCGGTTTTCAGTGCTATAGGATTAATATACCTCATGCTAATTAATTCAATTAATTAATATAGTATGTAATCCTAATATATTATAAACTGACTACTCAAATTTAATTCCATTCTTCAAATATAATTTAACAAATCAATTAATATAAATATAAATTCATAAAATAAAAATTTAATCCACTTAAAAGAAATACACGGCGCTAAAACATCAAATACACCGCTAACAAGCCAGACTCATACATCAAATAAGTGCCGACTCAAACGTGGCGAGATGACGCGTGTTTTCCCACACATCATATCGGCCAAAGCGCATCGACTTATATGATGTTTTGCTGCTCGCTATACGAGATACTGATGAGAGTGTCAGAAGCTTTGCCATAAATATGTGTATGTGAATTACACAGGTAGAGAATATTTTCGCATGTGGCTTTTGCGAAAGTTATTATTCTTATTATTTTTAACTAAAATATTTTTAACTTTTCATTTCACCCACCTTCTTTTCAAAAACTCGTTAAGCTTCTCATTCTTTTGAGCTTCCGACTGATTGATAGGCTTCACTGATTGGTTATTACTTCCAATCACGAATTTTAGATGAAGGCGTTTCAATGCGATGCTCCCTAGGGTTTTGGATGCTCACGGCTTTCATAGATTACAACGGTGTTATGCATCATGAATTTTTGCCAAGTAGTCAGACCATTAACAAGGAATATTATTTGGCAGTTATAAGACGTTTGCTTAAAATACTTTGCCAGAAAAAGAGGTTTGTGGGTAAATGAAACGTGGATTTTTCAGCACAATGGAGATGCTGGAGATGAAGAGATATTGGAGATGGAAATGTTGGCGTCGCACAATGTCGCCGTTACCCGCAACTTTATAGCCAAGAACAGAACGAATACCACCGAAAACCCAACGAATTCGTCTGATTTCTCTCCATGCGACTTCTTCCTGCTGAGTCGACACAAAAAATCGCTCTCCGGTGAACGCATTTTAGCAACCGAGAGGAGATAGTGGTAAAATTGAACACGGCTCTGATGGCCATACCAAAACCCGAGTACCAAAATTGTTTCGAGGATTAGATCAAGCCCTAGCAGAAGTGCGTTGCAGTCAATGGAGAACACTTTGAATAGAACAATATCGAATTTGATAAATAAACTTGTATTTTTAATTTTCTGAATAAATTACTGAAACTGTTTAATCAATACCCTCCTCATAAGTGGTGCGTTATCTGAAAGAATCAATGCTTTTTCGTCAACTTCTGGAACCTTTGAACCTTTAAACAGTCTGTCTGGTATTTGGTATTTTCAATCGCCCCTAAAGCCTATAAGAAAAAATCATTCGTTATTTCTGTTCTAAACCATGCATTCCAAAAGTAATAACAAGGAACTAAAATGTACCAACTACAATCTTTCAAGTAAATGGATACAATCTGCCACTCCTGGCCATAGGCAGCTACTCGTGGCCGTATGCTTCTTCCATTTGTTTCAAAGTCGTTCTCTCATATGCAGTCAGCATCCACTTTTTCCCGTGTGGCGCTGGTCCTTGTATCCACTTTTTCCCGTGTCCTCTTGCCATCTTCTCTGTGGTCGACCTCTGCTTATCTCTAACGCCCATGGTCTCCATTGTTCTAAGTTCTATGTCCATTTAAGGTTATCTCTCGCCAGGTGACCCGCCCACTGCCAATTCAATATTGCCACTAATTTCCTTGTCCGAATTCGGTCCTTGAAACTGATCCCCAACATTGCTCGCTCTATCGCTCGTTCGCAGACATGAAGTCAGTTTGCGCCGCTCTTCGTGAAAGTCGTAGTTTCGAGCCCATACGTTGCACCGGGCAAGACACGTTGCACGTGATATATACCTTTCTCTTGAGGTTTATGGGAATCTTTGGTTCTCGGAGGATCTACCTGAGTGCACCCATATCAAGCCAATATGTGTCGTGATCCTTCCCCATTTTGATTGGTTGTGTCCTTCCCCATTTTGATATTGTGTCCTAGATAAATGTATTCATCTACTCTTCCGGTGGTGTGATTGTCGATAACAACCTCTATGTCGTTCGGGCTCATAATTTTTGTTTTTTGTAGGTACATTTTCAGACCTACTGTTTGGGAGGCTTCTTTTAATTCTTGCAGACTTGCAGCATTACTTCGGGTTCACCCTCGTTACCGCTGATCATAATGAGGAGACAATGCGGAGGCAGTTAAGGCGATTAATATGTTTCCGCTCCCATAATATATTTTGAATACGTCCTCCAGTGCTAAGGTGAAGAGCTTGAGCGAGATGGTGTCGCCCTGTTGGACACTTCTCTTGGTTTTAATCTTTCCTGTCATCCAGTCCTCCTCCATCCTGACTCGTAACGTAGCGTGTTCGTAGCCTTTCGGCGTTTTGTCATGCGTCCGGGTTTTCGACTTGCTGAAAACGCTTGTTCAAAAGTACCATAATTTACTGGTTGACTGATTGTATAATCTTTGATAGAAGTTCTGGATGATCTCCGTGATTTCGTTCTTTTCTACAGTAATCTCTCTTTGGTCATTGTTCATCTTATGAATTATCATCTTTACTTTTGAGAGACCGGAGTGCAGAACTCTCATATTACAGTTGTTTTCTATGGCATCCTTGATTTGTCTGCTGTCCTTCTTTCATTTATCAGCCTCTCGGTATCTGGACTAACTTTTCCCTTGTTTCTAGATTTCTGCATTGAGCACACATTTTTAGGGCTGTCAAGATGCTGTCTGAAATTTTTGTCGGAAACACATTTAGCTTGAAAATTGCTTGTACATGGTGGATCGGATCTTCTTAGCTATACCATAGCTTCGCTCTCACAAACCTGTAGTCAATGTCAGTGTCAAATCGATTTAGAATCGAAACATATGCGTTTTCTGTGGTCAAAACGAATCCTATTACTTTCTTCACTCTGTTATCTGGAGTCCTCCAGGTCTACTTTCGTTTGTGATGTTTTTCGAAGAAGGTGCTTAGACAATAATCTTCTCTTTATAGATAAAGTCGACCATCGCTTGCTCTCTCTCTGGTTTCGCTTACCCAGGCCGAAGGCGCCTACATACGACAGATCCGTTGAAGCTCTTGCTCCAACCTTGGCATTGAAGTCACAAAATATGAAGGTGAACTTCGCCTTCTCTGTATTCTTTGCTACCGTTAGGTCTTCATAAAACGCCTCAATTTCCTCGTCAGTTGAGGCAGAATTGGGTGCATATGCTTGTATTATCTGAACGTTGTACTTACTGTTAACCTTGAGTGTTTTATAAATGACTGTCCGATATCGGTTTTGTTTTAGTAATGAGGTGGTTTTAGCAATGAGCAGTGGACTATCTATTTTTAATGCATGATCTTATAAACTCAATGGATACCAAATAAGTAGTTAGCAAAATAGAGTCTGATCTAGAGAAACTCACTAGAAAGAAAGTAGAATTAGCCAGGAATTAAAAAAAATCACTACTCATGCGAATGTAGAGATTATTAACAATATTTCCTGAGATCTATAAGCAAAGCATGGGTATTTAATAAAATACTCTGTGTGCAGTAACTTTTCTGAGACCTAGTAGTTAATACGTTCGTGAATTATATAAATTCTGCAATATCATGGATCATATATACATCAGAGATGATACAAGACAAGATCGTATAAACGCAGAACAAGAACACACCCGCCAGGCTTTGCAACATTACGAGCAAAATGATTGAGTACTCGTAATTACCAGTTTAGATATCATCGAAACATTGCAAAGAGGCATTTCGTGTGAAGAGCAAATTAATTGGTTTCTGAAGCTATAAAATAGCGGATATTTTTTTTTTGCTTCTTTTATTTTATTTCTTTGGCAATAATAGGTGTTGCAGGCAGCTCGTTCTCATAAAATTTTTCATTAATGTAATAAACTATAAGTGTATTTTCCAACATCGACTTGTTACATTTACTTGACATGAAATGTCGTATGAATTATTAAAAATGAATAATAAATTTGTTATAAATAAAAACTGATTCCACATACATAGTTTTGTGACGTGTTTTAAAAATTGCGATAAATATGATCAAAAATTTCAAAAATCCAATTCGTGTTTGAGCATCAACTACAATTCGATTTTTGGAAAGCTAATGACGCAAGCTGTATAAAATTCTTAGAATTTTTTGTATCCAACATCACAATGGTGATCCGAAAAATGTAATTTTAATCAAAATTATAACTAATATTTACTAATTTATAATTTCGCCATCATCAACGGATAGGAAAAAGTTCCCTATCAATAACTTATTCTTTCAGTTAATAATACTTTCACTAATTGTAAAAGGAGAAATAATGTTACACAATCCAATTTCTCTATTACGATATGTTATTGGAAAAAGGAAAGAAAATTAATAATATGAAATATAGAAGCATTTACACATAAACTCAGCAAAATAAAGTAACGAACAAGATATATAGGAGTCATCAGTTGCTTTGGCACTTCGTTCGCCGCTAGACTTGAATAAAGTGAGAAACGTGGCTACAACTAAAGGCTAGATGCCTTTAACTTTTCTCAAAGCTCCGTCTTGTTCCAGTCGATGCATCGAGAGGGCACTGATTTACACGATGAAGACAAATGTCGACTTCCGATGAGAGCCATTTGTCTATTTGGAAATTGGTTTCCGTACGTTGGAGAAACGGTTTTGTTGCTTAGTTTTGCTATATACTTGTTCAACTATCGATTTCCGTATAGAATTTTTTCAAGTGCTTTCCACATTATTTATTTTCTAAATGTCCATTTGTAGTTTATAGATTTTAGTCTAGATTAAAAAATCAAACTACATTAATAGACTTGTTATATAAAGTATATAGAGTGATCATACAAGAAACAGACTTTCAGTCAACATTTTAATTATCTGATATTGTCAAAGCTATATGATTAACTTCATGTTCACCGTATTTGGTTTAAAATAAATTAAAAAGAAGGTAGTTAAATACACGTGTCAGAAGAATATGTAAAACTATTCTTCCTTCTTATTTATTTACTGGAATAAAGTGATTTTATAAACAATAAGGGACCACTTTAACTTTTCCTTAGTCATACCAAGACGATTTTCCAGCCTTATCAAGAGGGGGGGGGGGGTGCAGCCGTTATTCATGATGCATGATTCATTTTATACTAATCAGTATGCTTTTGTAAAAAAGAGAAAAATAAGGGGGGCAGGTGTCCCTCTTGTACTCCCCTCCATGCGTCCATGATTCCATAAAATTATGTTGTAAAGTAGAGATTTGTCTATGCGCCTGTTAAGTTTGACAAGTAGTAAATAACATTTAGAGAATTGTTAAAGTTATGGAGAAAAATATAGTGTGAATACATTTTAAAAGCATCTTAAGTAGTTCAGAATTGCATTATAGTAATAGATTAACTTCCGACGAAACTAGAGTGTTTCCGACGTGTTTACCGTTCAAATTATCGGAAGAAATGAATATTTAGGAGGTGGGAGGTGTGGCTTAAAGAAAGTCAGGGGCGGTGTAATAAATAAGCCAAATATGCTATGTCAGTGAGTAAATGACCAAATTAATTTATCTGGTAATTGATTGATAATAAATGAATGGACGCAGTGTGGGGTTTATTAGTCTAGGTACCAAAAGTACATCTAATTTTATTGACCACAATTACGATAAAAGGTACTTAACCTGAGAGCAATATAGACACT
Organism: Adranes taylori; assembly: GCA_009867245.2. Taxonomy (NCBI): domain Eukaryota; kingdom Metazoa; phylum Arthropoda; class Insecta; order Coleoptera; family Staphylinidae; genus Adranes; species Adranes taylori. The sequence continues at coordinate 22,492 of WYDF02063791.1, forward strand.
TAAGTGGAATACATTGACTATATGTATTTTACCAGAAGAGGGGAATAGCGAAGATTCTAGAATATGTTAATTATGTACAAAGTAATCATGACGAAAAATATGCATATCTGTATGTGGAAGGGGATCAGTGTGTATAATAACGATGCCCAGTTCTAGTAGAGGGATAGTAATTTTGGCCATCCGCAGTACGTCGGAATGTCCATCTCAGTAGCGAAATAATAATCCGGAATAAAATAATATTAGAATAATAATTAAATAAAAAATATAGTCATTTCTAATTAAAGTGTGATCATAAATTTATTAAGTATTTTATTAGGCATTCGTCTAATGTAGCGCGGTACTTAGCATTAATATTTTTGGGAATAATTCAGATAAATTAACTTGAGTATAATTTTGATGAATAAAGTAAAGCCAATTGTAATTAGTAACAAGTTTGTTGATGAATTTAAAGCCAAAAGAAACACAACTAAATAATTACGATAATGGTGCGTTACTCTAGAATAATAAATAAATAGTTTGTGTATAGCGGCAGAATCTGTAAGTACCTCGTTTAACATTCCTGTAATGTAACTGAACAAATTTATAAAGTCCCTTTTGTTCAAGTGTTGATTTATTTTATTAATTGAGCTATCTTATAAAATAACAAAGGAGTTCGGGTACCTATAATTGTAAGCAGGGGATTGCTACGCTAACACATATAAGAGTCCCCTCTCACATATGTCACATCGGAGAGCACAACACTCAGCCCTAAAAAATAAGTGACAATATGAATAAATAACATATAAGAACACTCCAGGACATCAGAGAGAAATTATGGAAAAGACTGAAAGAGGTTGCCATATCAGAGAGCCTCTAGACAATGATAAGAGGTTTGTATGTTGGAACAGAAGTAAGAGTGAGAGTGTTGACAAAAGGGCAAATAGGCAATGTAATATCGGGCACTGAGAAACGGGTATAATATTGGGTACTGAGGATAATATAGTCTACATGGCTATGTGTTCAGAGAAAATGAGTGAGGTAATTCAAAGGGTAAATAGGTATATGACGACGAGAGAATTAGAAATGAATGTGCAGAAAGAATATTATGATTTTTAAGAAAGGTGGCAGGGAAAGTAAGAAGAATGTTTTTAGAATGATGTGAATAAAAATAGATTGTATATAAAAATATAAAGATTTGGATGGGGAAGAATGGATCTGGAAAAGAACATGTGAAAATCATTCCTAAAAAACCAAAAGTGGCAGCGAATAGAATGAGATGCGTATGGCTGAATCAGTGAGAATGATAGAGGAAGGATGAGCGGTGAAAGAAAGAGAAGAATTAGAGAAAGTAAAGAATTAGCACAACTGAAAAAAAAAATTTGGGGCTAAAGAAATCTACGCCAAGTAAAATTGTTTTGCTAAAGAGATGAAGTAGTATAAATGTTGGGTAAGTACGTTTAGAAACTTGGTGAAGCAGGAAAAAAAGTGATGTTCGGACAGAATAAAACGCCGTATAAAAACAGTATATATGTAAACAATGAAATTGGAATGTAGGGAGGTAGGAGATATAGAATGGCTTAGCGAATGAAGAAAAGTCTGTAAGGGGATAAAGTATGTATCGCATGAAACAATGAAGGAAGATGATATAAATGTTGTTACAGAAGAAAAGAAATAGCGAGAAGTATAAGAAATAGAGTAAGTATAAGAGGATGTATTGATGATTGAAGGATGATAAGGGAATGCCAAAATATTTAATATCTGAGTAAACATGAATGAGAAGAGAATGCTAGATTGGTTTAGATGTGGAAGTATGGAGAGGGCAAATAGATATTGGATGAAGGAGTGTGCTAGGAAACATGGGATTTATGGCTAAAGTCGTGCAAGGGGTTGGTGCGGGAAAATGAAAGAAGAAAAGGGGAGAATTGGAAGGTATATCTAGGGCAGGAGGTAAAGGAATCTCTGATTATGAAAAAAATATTGAAAGAGATAAGTAAAGGAAAGATATAAAAAAGGCGGGAGGGAAGAATGTAAAGAAAGTATAGAGGTGGAAAGGGGAAAGGATCATCAAGAAAAGATTAAAAGCAAATGAATGGGGAGGTGAAAATGACGAGATTTTCTTTATTAACGTTTTCTTCCTTTTACTTATCACGTTATATCAGGTTAAATTAAATACCTACGTACTACTGTGAAATATTTTTATTATTAAAATAGATTTGTTAAATATATTGTCCTTTTTATTTCTTATTGATTATTTTGAATGTACGTATATTATTTTTCATGATGCAAATTGTTAAGTTGGTAAAAATTCATGTATATGTAGAGAATTGTAGATTATATCTCCATAAATGTTTATTGTATTTTATTGTATTGTAAAATCACTCACATGAATAAACATGATTTGATCGCGACAACTTATTACCGCTGATTTAACAACAGATGGCATCAATTGCTTATATTATGCTCGTGGCAGTGGCGTAACTACAGGGTGGCAAGTCGGCAAAATGCCACGGGCCCCCAGCCGGAAGGGGCCCCCGGTCAGAGGA
>WYDF02063792.1:0-11672 GCA_009867245.2 Adranes taylori
TTCATAACTTTTTCCATTATTTCCTTTCCGTATCCCTCTTGCCTTAAACTTAACCTCCAGTTCTCTCGCAGCATTCTATCCCCATCTTTCTACACCAGCCCTACACACTCCCGCATCCAATGCATCCACGTTTCTTCTTCTCTCATAATTTCTCTTTCACACACCGCCCACACTTCCACTTCATACATCAAAACACTCTTCACACAAACATCCAGAATCAATAGCCCCATTTTTACCGATTCCCCAAATTTCCATTCCGACACTTTCCTCATTCTTTCTATCACTCCCAATGCTTTCTTTGTTATCATCCTAATAGGCTCTAAAAGCTGTAAAATTATACACAGTTAACTTTGGTTCATAATAGAAAATAGTTAATACTATCGCCAAGAAATGAAACAGATAATACTTTGCAAACATTTTTAAAGTCTTATAGTATGCCCTTTATGAGTATTCTACTCTTGTTGAAGCGCTTTTTGTTTTATCATATGCATTGTTATATGCTTCATATTTAATTATTAGTCTGAACCCTTTTTGGAATATGGAAATCTAATTATGACTTTTCTAATTGGACATCTAATTATGTGAAATCTAATTACCGTTGGTATATTTAAATCCTTAGATTTTTACTGTCTTTTCTACAGTAGTCCGCCTGCAATAAAAAATAGCTGTAAATATGTGTTTTGAAGTGACTTACATTAGAATATAAAGTTTTGTAGCATATTAAATTCCCATGAGGTAAATTAAGAGGTCAATTGTCAAATCGAGCATCTCAATAAAAGCACCGCTATTTCCAAAACGTTTTGCGCCAAATGAGTAATGTGAGAACTTGTAAACAATGATCGGAAAAGACGCACAGCCTTTCTTTAATTTTATCAATAAAAATTTCAACCAACAGTTTAATATGCCTGATTCAGATGTGGTACCATGGACACCACCAAGCACAAATTAGATGAAAGAATAAAAGAAAGCATGAAGGTTGTAATAGGATCCATAATGTTGGGTTACAAAATACGTATATTTATGTCTGATGGACCATACATATAATGCTCGTACATGAAACTCTATTTAATTACTTTCTCTAGTCAGGCATGAATTTGAAGATGGCGATGGTGTGACGTCGGAGGAATCGGAGGTTGACGAGTGAATCGAGCGAATGGAGACTGTCTACGAATGAATGTGAGTGAATGCTGTCTGTGAAAGAGAATTGATTGCTAGGCGTTAGTGATGGTGATGCTTTGATGAGGATGGTTCGTTGGTGAGTTGACTTGTGGACGAGATTGGCGCATTCGTTTACGAGAGAGTGATTGTGACTTCTCCATTGGCTTCTTCGACGTTGGTCTTCTGTCGGTTTGATCGATGGCGTAAATACACTGATGGTGAAATATGAAATATGGATAATTAGCGGACAAACAGATTCAAGGGTGCGAAATTTAACTCACTCTGCAAGAATAGGTTAATTGATTATTAGAGAAATATTACTGATAGGACTGCACAAGAAATGCTCATCAACTACCAGACACAAGACAAAAAATGTGTTTTGATTAACGCTACCTTGGCGGTGATTTTTATCTGAAATTAGCGACATTTAGTATATTGCCTATATGGAAAGAGTTCAAAATATTACACGCTCCTTTCAATAAATAGGAAAATCTGACTAGATGAAGGTAACGCCCTCAAGGTTCATTCGATTCATTAAGAACATTCGATAAAAACAAGACAGCATCAAATTTCTGGCCACGCGAGTTTGAAGATCGCAAATTGGCATAAAAAAATTCTTCACTTGAAGGTAAATACATATAATTTCACATAAAGCTTAAAATACTACTCAAACATCAAACAAAACTTGCACTAAATTAAATTCCAAACCCCGAAACTGCACAACCTAATATAACCGTACTTTGTGTCTTAGGCGAAGGAAAAACCAAGTCTTGAACCCTTATAATTAATCCAATTCTTCCTCATCATCTTCCCTCTTCTCCAAGCTTTTTATTCACCTTTTCTTTTCCCTTTTAATTACCTTCCCTTCACCCTTCCCTGTTATTGTAATTGCCCTTCATGCCTCCGAACCTCACTGTACTCAATTTTACTCCTTGCATTACCTATAACCTCCACATTCTTCTAGTAACCATTATTAGTTCCCGACACCTATCTCCCTTTTCCCTTTTTCGATGATATTTCTTCCGCTCTCATCCTGCACCATACATCTTCTCCAATTCGCTCCCTTCACTCTTTCATGTTCCATCCATTCCATTCTCCAACACTCTCTCATCCAATGCATCCAAGTCTCCTCGCCCATTCCACATAATCTACACATTCTCCCTTGTTCTCTCATCCAGTGCCTGTACCCCGCAATTATCCTTTTTTTTTCATGCTCATTCTCGATTTTAAGTACTCTGCCATCCCTTGTTCCACCATTTTCCATTCATATCGACTAGTAAAGCTACCCCTTCTTATCCTTGCATTCCTCTATTGCTTCTCCACATCTAACAACCTCTCGGCAATTCATTGACCACCTCTTCACCTTCTACTATCTTTTCTTCCCATCTACTCACTGACCATCCAATTCTTACATTCATCTCCCTTCTATTTTCTAACCACTTCTTGCTACAACAACCAACTCCATTCAATCCCAATAAATATATTTCTTTTGTCATTCTCCTTTCTTCATCCATCCACATTTTTCTCACATTTTCCCAACACATGTTAAGCAACATTTATTTCTTCTGGTTTCTTGTAACACTATGTCGTACGGCATAGTCCTGCCCACTTCCAGAATCCTCTGTATACATCCAGCCAGAACTCTCTCAATCATTTCTCTTTCACACACCGCCCACACTTCAGTCCCTTACATCATTACACTCTTCACACACACTTCCATAACCATCATCCTCATCTTAACTGATTCACCAAATCTCAATTTCCACACCTTTCTCATCCTTTCCATTATTCCCCTTGCTTTCTTTACTATCATTGACTTAAGTAATGTAAGTTAATAAAGATAACTAATTGCACTGAATTTCAAGTTTGATAGAACACTAAAGTTATCGAAAGTAGAGAGTCCATGCAAGTAAAGATTATGATTAGTCCTTAATTAGCGTGAGCTCCGAGCGAACCAATTAACCAAGGATGGAAAAGCACCGTTTGAACAAATTATTAATTTAGTTGCGAGAGTGTTGGTACCTATGCGTGTACCGTTCGACGGACGATCTTCTTCTGTGTCGTTTAACCATTATCTTTGCATTTGCTTGAACGGGCGTAAAAAGGGGTGCTGGTAGTTAGTGCATCACCCATCTATCCTATCTACAACCTACAAAACATACGCACGGCCAAACCAGTAAGTTGGTTTGGGTTTTTCCATGTTTGGGTTTTTCCATTTGCATTTCTAGAACATTGTCAGCATTGTCAAAACATTGTAAGCTACATACACGCCACCTTTTGGAAAATTTAAGTTATCCCTAATATCTTGTAATGTTGCATTCAAAGATGATTTTTCAAAGAGCGCATCACCATTTGTTCGTCTATTTGTGCCTACCTCGAAATACCGAAAGCAATAGCAAATGCATGCAAACAAAATTATGTTATATGTGCCTTTGTAATTAATATACTCTGATCCACTGTGAACACCATTTCGTATCAATATGTTTTTCATCAATATGATAACACACCACAACAGTTAGGAAAATTTCATCGAAAGTAGTATTCATTTGAATTGTCTTCTATTCTTCTTCTGTAACCAAAAAAATATTTATCTTCTTTTGCTGAAAATTTTATAGAATTTAATACATTTTTTAATAATACGAGGTATTTTAATAAATATCCATTTCTCTTTTAGAATTTAAAACACGATGAAGCTGAAAGAGACGATCGAAAATGCAGCAGAAACACGAGATGAAAATGTATTTTCTGTATCAACATCTGCATCTGTAACCGTTGAAAATGATAATACATAGAAAGACGCGATACATTTAGAAAGCATTGAAACTACCAATCCGTCTAATCCAAAACAATCAAAGACAACAAACGCCTTTCGTTATCCTCATAGTCGCAAAAGGAAAATAAAGGGTCCGGCAATAGGTACTGACGTATTTGTGAGCACTATGGTAGGAAGACAGACATTGAGTAGGGGATAGTATAATGCGCAATAAATTTAATATGCTATTCAGTTTCAGTAGCCATGAATTCTTTGGATGTGCAGCAACAATTTTATTGCATTACGGCGTTCATTAGAACGGGAAGCGTAATCGAGCTTTAGCGCCAATTTCGTCGAGAATATGATATTCCTAGGCGTAATAGGATCCCTACACTAAACACAATTTTGCAATCGACAGTTTAATGAAAGTGGAGATTTGAACTACGTTTACCGCGGAACTCAGAGAGGTGTGCATACGCCAGAAAACACTGAAAGGTTACGACAAGTGGTAATACGAAGTCCATAACGTTCAGCATTGCGTCAAGCAGCAGCATCTTTCAGGCATAGGTACTCGACGAATTTTACATAGTGACTTGGGATTTGATCCCTACAAAATTCAGATTATTCAAAGCACACAGTTTTGCAGAGACTTCCTTGCTCTTCTTGGTAAGAATCCAGATGTTTTGAATAATTATGGGGATATCTGAAGTCCAAAGTGTTTGTTGACAGGCCACACACATTACAGGAGTTGAAAAATAACATAACCAACGAAATTAGAGCGATCGGCCCAGATGTATTGCACCGTCTCATTCAATCTTTTCGCAGCAGGCTCCAAGAATAGGAAAGACAAGAAGGAGCACATTTGTCTACCATAAGTTTTAAAAAATAAACATATTTGAAAAGTACATTATGTATAAAATAAATGTGTTTCATTTTAATCTCTATGTTTCAATCACTAAGCTGACAATCGCATGATAAAAAGTGTCAGTACCTACTGCCGGACCCAAACAAAAATATTTCGACTATAAGCGCAACAATTGATAAACTTGATGAAGTAGTGCAAAGAAATAAAAGTAATGCCAATGACGAAATCGACATATTTGCCAAATATATCACTAATTTATATGAAACCATCGATCATCTCCATCCACATTTATTTTAAAATCTATTAGCGAACGTTTTCGAGACCTTTGACCATTCTCAAGCTAAAATTGTTTGTACAACATTAAATTATCATGTCTAAAATTTGACAAGAACATTTATGAAATAAATTATGACAAAAATTATATACCTAGTTAGTCGAGTGTCAACTTTTGATGTCACCATTTTGTTAAACACTGAAGATTATATTGTTGAACCCGCCAAAAAACAGCCTGAACGTTATGAGTTAGTGTCATTTCATGAGTTAGAGTTAGTGTCAAATTTTAGACATGATAATTTAATGTTGTAGAAACAATTTTTAGCTTGAGAGTGAACAAAGATCCCGAAAACGATCGCTAATAGATTTTAAAATAAACGTGGATCAAGACGATAGATTGTTTCATTTAAATTCATTTACACTGCTCCAAGACACAATATATGTTTTAAATACATCACTGCCCAGCTAAAACAGATGCCTCTTTATGATGCAATTATCTGCCAGGAACAAGTGCAATAAGACAGAAGCCATTGCAGCTCTTAATGAGATATTGGGCGTCTTCCGTTTCAAATCAATCATGCAATAGACAACAATGCGGTAAGGATTCGCAGGAGCCATCAAATATACTTACTGTAGCCCTAAGAGGTGTCTTAGACTAAATTGTGTACTACATTTGTCATTAAATTTTTATACTTACTTAAGATCTTGTAAAGCATCGAATATTGCCATACAAACTTAGCCCAAAAAATATGAAATGGTATGTTTAGGTAATCGCTATACGGAACCTGGCGTTGATGAATGAATCAAGTTACTTGCAGCTTTAATTCTCATTGAATTGCTTGTCGTATCACTCTATCTTGTTGTGTTATACAATTCTGAACTTGTGATACCAGTTCGTAAAATTTTTCTGCAGATATTCTTAAAGGGTTTCTATATCCTTCTTTACCATTTAATGCGGGCTCCTTTATCAAAGTTTCTGATGGCTCCTAATCTATTTCTTCTTAAAATCTGCTGCCTCGCCCAGAAACGATGTTTCTTGCGACTCATATTACATAAAATACTTTCTTTCAACAAAACTGCAACCATCTGTATGCATGCTCGCACAACTGCATTCGAAGTCATTTTAAAACTGAAACGATCGATCAATTGAAATGTGTGAATTAAAACTGATTCAAGTCTTATTCGACTTTTCTTGATCAACTAAAATCGATCAACTAAACTGACTCGTGATACTCGTAACTGATTTGGTGGGGAGTTTAAGGTAGATGCTTGATAACAGTGGCAGCAGAGCAATCAGCTGCGTTACACGTCTATAGTATTCCGTTTGCCCCACCGGATTGAGTGTATATATACATTAGCATAAGCTAGTGTTAGTCTCTTAAGTAACAGAAGTGCTTACGACTGTGTTACGAATCCACCGTCCACCGCACCTGGTAGAGTGATAGTTCTAATAAACTTGCCGTGGGGTTGATGACGTTCACTCGGCAAGGGTAACAGCAGCGCAACCAGCTGTGTTACGCGTCGTGGTAAAATCCTGCCGTCCTGATTATTCATCTGCGTATGTAAATAGACTCCGATCCTATGTATGAATGTTCCCCTCCGTGAATAACTGCTACCTGCTTTCCGTATTATTGATTTGTCACCGCATTTAACGCTTGCTTTATTAGCGCCGCTAATATCTTGCTATGCGCCGTTTTTTAAAGTGTTTTTGTGTACTATTTAGAATAAAACCGCTTGAATACCGCGTATTTCATTTAACATTCATTCGATTTATTATTGATATTTGATTGAATATATATACTTTCTTTCTCTAATTGTGTATTTTGTGTAGAAGAACAATACACGGTTTTGTTAAAACTTTAATGCCGTTTCACTTTTTAGTATTAAGTTTAGTTACAGGTACCCGAAAGATCTAGGACACCTGGTTAACTTTCCAATGAGTATACTTGAGCCCTCAGAAAGCCTCTCGGGTCTGTAACAATAACATCAGTTCGAAGTGTGGTCTCACTTTAAATGGACCTGGCATCCGAGGGCATCCGAGGACCTGGCCAAATTCCTAACGAACGAAATATTGTAATATCTAGTGTGACAAACGTATTGTGACACACGTTAAGCCTCCGCATAAGCAACGTCGCAAGTGGAAGTTCCGTTAGCATATGTATCTATAAGAGATAGTACGTCGCAGCATTTTTATTGTTTTATCACATGCATTGTTATATGCTTTATATTTATTTATTAATCTTGTAATATTGCAGCGTGGAAAATTGTTCTCATCTTAATTTAATTTGCTGTAAATAGATGTGGAATTTGTTCAAGATAGACTGAAGTCGTGGAATTTGTTCAAGATGGTTGTATTGTAGATTCAACGAAAAGTATTAGTTGTTTAAGCAGTTTTTATACAAATTAATCGCCAAATTGCGAAAGTAATGTAACACTTTCAGCTAAACTTTGCATAAAAAGAAATATAATTTGGAACATTTTAAACAAGACACTTATGTTGGGTGATCTAGTATTTTCTACGGGAATCGAATAGACAGCATTTTCACAATCCGACGGAGAAAACTTAATGATACTAATAACAAAAATCATTGGTAGTGGGGTAAACATTGCGATTGGCAGATAAACCAACGACCGGAACAGCATAAGGGGTAATACAGCTATTATCATTGATATAAATTTGAATTGCGATAAGCAATAAATCAGATAGTGCGTAGTGTGCGACGACCGTCCGCGTGTGTGTGTATTAGTAAAATAATTCAGCCCTAATTGGCTATTAAGTAATTATAACCGACGACAGTGAGTGATAGTGTACTGTGTGAAAGTAGGTATGGGGTAGGAAAATAATGGGGTACTACTTGGTTATAGGGACAATGATAGCCGAATAAAATAAATGAAGTAGGGCCGCACTATTCGATTTTCATAGTGTAGCAATACGAGTGGGGAACTAGAGTGAAAGTTTTTGGTAAGAATCTTAGTTGAAAAATCGTTGAGAGTCTGAGTGGGGACCGGTTTTGAGGCCTCTTGAGAAAACACTCTTGTAGAGGCCGTTTTTAGTCCAGTTGTACGCAACAATTAAAATTATAATAAAGAATCGACCTGCTGCCGGGTTATCGTTTTAAGAATTAGTGGAGTAGTGAGTTAGAATTAAATATTGTTTTGCCAGTGAAATATGAATTATTAAATATTAAATTATCCATACAATTATAACTCGTTAAATATTAAATCATCCATCGTAATATAAATTATGAAACATTAGATTTTCGATTACACATTTAAACATTACTTATTAAATGTCTAATTAAATACGGAACATTTGCGTGTCAAATAAACTTATAATAACTTATCACCAAACAATTACGAATCGCCATTTGGTCGTCATGAACACCCAGATGTAAGTGTCAACGTTGCTTCTCAAATTTTAATACACTAACGTTAAACTTAGTTTGCGTTGTTATTTCTTAACGCCTGTGCCTATGTAAAATAAGGCTTAAAATTTATAATAGATTGTACCGCTTTCCGAGTCATCTGCTACTCCCGGACCAGTCAACTTTTAATTGACAGAGTTAACCACCCATACAAATACCTCAAACGGTCCCAAATTCAGTTGAAGGGTTAGATTCGGAGAGAGCGTGGAAGAATATTATCCCTTAACTACGTCATGGCCAAATTAAACCACGACAATATGACCGATTCAGACGTGGTACCATGGACACAGCTAGCAAAAATTAAATGGAAGAATGAAAGAAAGAATGAAGGTTATGTGCCTAGTAAAGAAAGAACTAGAATACTGGACAACAGACTACCAGTGGACTACTAGGAATATGGACACAAAGCAGTGCGAAAATACTGTTGGATCAATCTGATAGAAAACAAAGAATTGGAAAGAATAGAATAGCTGTTAAAAAGTTACGGAGAAGTATAAGGAAAATTAGAGTTATAATCAAATTAAATTCTATTGTACATAATTTATAGCATTAAATTTGGACTTTATTTAATGCAAATTTATAGGTTATATTATTTCGTTTAAAAAACTCTTTATAAACTGGTAAACATTTTTAATATTATCGTTTTTCATTTTTAATATTAACATTTTTAATATTAAGAGAAAAGTTTTTCCATAACATTAAAAAAAATTAGTTAATTTATTACTTTAATTAAATTTATTTCAGAAACTTCTAATTTTATAGTTACAAATTATAATTTTATTATAGCCCATCTACTATTTTATTATAGTTTGGCTAACTATAAAGCGTTTATAAGAAGTCTGAAAGAGTTTTGAAGAAGTTTATTCAATTATAGCATTAAAACTAGTTGAAAAAGTGCAGTAATAAATAATAGAGGAATTGTGAAATTAATATTTCTTATTACTTGTGTCTTGTGTTACTTGTGTTTACCCCGTCCGAGACTCGAACTCGGACCTCTCGATTGTCCAGAGCTTACAGATTCTGTAATTTATTGGTATTGTTAATATCACATTTTCGTTTCGATATGCCTCGGAAACTTCTTTCATACAAACTGGTAAGGCATATCTTTCCTTTTCGAAAATTTGTTCAAGTTGAATGCCGTAGCCTAGTTAGATTTATTTCCACGGCCTAACTCAGGGCCGTTTTAAGATAAAAGGGGCCCTGAGCCCAGAATGATTTGGGGACCCATCCTTATAATATATTTAAAAAAATATATTAATTAAAAATTGAATGGTAAAAGAATTTGAGTAACTGTCATATACTTTATTGATAAACATTTGTTACATTTATTAAATTCATAAATGAATATAAAAATATATTGTAAGAAACCTATTCTCTTATATTATGCCTGTTGTCTAGTAATTACGTTTATTTGCTAAAATATTTTGTCTAATATTGTCATCATTAAATTAATTGCATTTGTTTATTGCAATCATTGTAAAATAGATATGTATCTATATTTTATTAATTTTTTTTTTAATAAAATATAGATACATGGTTTTTATTTCGCTACCGCTAATCGCACATACGTAAATATTTAATAAATAACAAAATTATATTTATTATTATTTAAATTTTATTATTCATGTGAAATTTGAAATGGATATCGGGTGTAATACTATTAACTAGAATTGCATTGGATTTAGAAAAGAAATTAAAGTAAATCAGATAATAATATGAAGAAGATTACATTTGAACGAGCTAAGTAGTTCAAGATGCTGGGCGGTAGAATCAATTATCGCCTTACTGTATTATTTTTACAAGCGATTGGTACAACCAGCACCCTCTCTTGCTCCGTGCAAGTCGGTTCACAAAATTACCGAGATACAGAGTTCTACATTTTCCGTTACCGACATACCACCATCTTGCGAATGTGGCGGCCACTAGTTCGTTGCGCAGTAACTAGTGTCATAGTCCCCATGGGTTATCACTGCTTACATTATTTCGCAAAGTTATTTATTTTAAAATGAAATCAAATTATAGCAAGCAAATACAGCGACCAACATCCTATATTGCTACTTTTCGAACTTTGCGCAGAGCGAATTCTTCTATAATTTTTGTAAAATCAATATTGAGTTCAAAACATCATTTGCGATGCTCATTATAGGTTAATGATTTAATTTTTCCTGACCCATAGTGTTGTAACACGCCCCTGGTCTAACTGTTTGTTTATTTCCTTTGTGCAGGCTAATTGTAAATGCAAATATATTTGCCATGACTTTAAAGAAAATAAAGTAAAGAAGCTGCACTCTGATTTCTGGAACCAAAAGGAGGATAGCCAAGGTAACTTTCTGTTCGGTATAATCAACATTGTGAAAGTGAAACAAAGAAGGCCGCATAATACAGATAATCCCGCTTTGAGCAGAAGGCAGATATCTGTCACTTACTGTTTAACTTCTAAAAACGGACATGTTCAAGTGTGTGCGAAGACATTTAAGGACAATTTAGGATTAACACAGAAGCGTATTTACACTGTGATTGAAAAAAAGAAGACGGGAGTGGTTTGTTTTTCAAATCTCTTTACACCTAAGAAAAGCTGAAAAAGCTATGAAGCTTTTGAACGATAATAATACTTCTTCACCCATGCCTTCAAGTGTCACACGCACCATCAACATGATGCACCAGTTATTTATTTACATCCACGCTTACACATTCCAGGATGTTTTACAGCTGTCAACTGTCAAACTTCAACTTATGGATTCACGTTGGAGATTCTAGCAAGAGTTTTATGTGCTTATGGCATGAGGGTACTGCTGGTCACAGAGGGAATGAGGTGGCCTCTTGACTTCTAAAAGTGAATATATCTGACATAACAGTTACATGAAATTCGAATGTGTGGTATGACAACTGTGCCGACCAAAATAAAAGCGGATGGTTCTAATGGCTTTAATATACGCTATGATAAAAAATATAATCGATAATATCGATTTAAAGTTTCTGGTGTCGGGTCATTCATATATGCCATGCGACAGATATTTTGGTATTATTGAAAAAAGGAAAAAAGTTTCTAAACCTATGGTTCCTCAAGAAATAGCCGAAATGATTTCGGATGCTAAAAATGTTCAAAAATTCATTGTTGTAAAGATGACAAAGCCAGACTTTTATGAATTCTCCGCAGTATGCGATCGATTATTGAATACAGCACCGATCAAAATTAGCT
>WYDF02063803.1:0-11672 GCA_009867245.2 Adranes taylori
AGAAAAAAATTCAATCAAAAGTATTAAGTAGGAAAAGCGGTAGAACTTCGCGCGATTTACAAAAAAACGATATTTTCATTCAAGACGGTCGCATTCCTCTTAAGGAACCATGTGTAAATTATTGTATTTACAACGTACACTTGACCCAAATATACATAAAAAACTCTGCATAATTTTATTTCGAAACAAGCGTTGAACCCTCAACATAGAAAAAATAAAACAAATGAATGTAAAGAAACTAAATTTAGATCATGATTACTATTCATTATTTTCTCATTTGTATGATAATTTGTTGAAAATTATTAATCGAGAAAATAACAGTAAAAAATTTATACTTGAATATCTAGAAATAATTTATTATAATATCGACGTGGATATGTGTGATGTGGTTGGTCATTAAATAAATTACTAACTTCAATGGTTTGTTTATACCGTTTAAATAATAAAATTTCATTTGAGAATTTCTGTAATATGTTTTAAATCACAGCTTTATAGCGACTTTTAATGGCATCTGTTAGAGAGCAAATTAAGATTTTTTCCTCTTAGTATCATTTTCATTGCTTAATATAAGACTACGATACTAATGTCTTATGTTCTAATTTACATGCCGAGACATAGAAGCAATAATATTACTTTCATTTCATTTTTATACTTTTAATTATAAGAAAACTATAAATTTTTATTATGTATAATTATATGCATATGCTTAATTTAAACATGCTTGGAGAAATTTATTTGTTAACTTACCGATTGACCGCTAAAATATGGGTCTAACTGGAAAAAGAAACTCAGTGATGTCTTCTGAAAAAGCAGCGCAACACAAACTTTGGGGCCAAAGTTTTATTGATTGATTCCGTGCTGAAAACAAACATTAAATTACTTTTTGCTAGTCACCTCTTATTTGTAAGATGAGAAATTTCAGTTACGGTAGAAGCGTTAATTTAAAAAATCTATTCGTTAATACAAATTAATTAGAATAAAAGACAGCAACATTCTGTAATAGTCAAAACTGGTAGTTAGCAATCTGAAATTTAGTCAGATAACACAGGTCATGAAAATATTTCCTGAAAACTAAGCATTGTTTCAGATATATTTTTGGACGCTGATTTCAGAAATAATATCCAAAAAATTTCATCACATACAGTTTTTCACAACATGAAATTTTCGGTCTTTGTGTAACGTCTAGAATACGTGTTTTTATAAGAATTTTCTGTTGAGATTTAAATTTTGGGGTTTTTATTCAGTTGAACTATGATACTATTTAATTCGTGATTTATATTTATTTTTGTGATTGTGGACAGTTTTGTAAAATGCCTACAAGGGGCTGTTATAATGACCGTAACAAATTTTGCTACATCTGCGATGAGCTTACAATCAAGAAACATCAAAGAAATATTACAGACTTTATGAAGAAAGTGTACTATGCTTACGTTGGTGTCAAGCTGGGAGACTTAGATAAATCTTGGACCCCACACATCGTCTATTGTATTTTTGCGGAAAAATTGAAACAGTGGAACACAAAAATCTGTGCGCTTCGGAATCCAGATGATCTAGAGGGAACCAACTAAGCACAGTGATGACTGCTACTTTTGTTCCTCAAATGTGCATAGGTTCAACACCAAAAATAGGAAAGGAATTGTTTACCCAAACATTCCAACATTCCAACGGCTGTACGTCCCGTACCTCATAGTCCTGGAATACCCATACATGACCCCCAGAAGAAATAAAAAAATATATCTTCTTACTCCGAAGAAGAAGACTATGGCTTTGATGATGATTTCAATGCAGCAGGAAGTAACGATCTTCAACTCTTCCCACAAAGTGAATTAAATGATTTAGTAAGAGACTAGGGCCTTCCTAAAAATTTCGCAGAACTACTAGATTCTAGGCTAAATGAAAAAAAACTTATTGGCACCTGGTGACTCTTTTTCAAAATTTAGAAGACGAGAAAATGATTTCCTTCCTTATTTTTCTGAAGATGTTGATTTAGTTTATTGCAGCAATATTTCTGGCTTAATGGCACATTTTCAAATTGAATATGATGCACAGGAATGGAGCCTCTTCATTGACTTATGCGAAACAAGCCTGAAATCTGTGCTACTCCAAAGCGGAAACAAATATGCTTCAATACCAGTTGGACATTCTCTGCACTACAAAGAATGCTACGAAAATTTAGCCATCATTTTGAACAAACTTAAATACAAGGATCACATGTGGACCGCATTTGACGATTTAAAATTAATTGCCATGCTTCTTGGAGTTCAAGGGGTATATACAAAATATCCATGCTTCCTGTGTGAGAGGGACAGTAAGAAAAGGAGTCAACATTGTATTAAGAGAGAGTGGTCAGTAAGAGAGAAGTTGGAAATTGGCTGCAAAAATGTTATTGAGTAAGCTTTGGTTGGCCGAGAAAAGATTGTTCTGCCTCCACTTCATATTAAACTTGGTTTGATAAAACAATTCGTGAAAGCTCTATACAAAGAAGGTTGATGTTTCAAGCACTTGCTCCATGCATTTCCTGGATTGTCAGCAGCCTAAATGAAGGAAGGTGTCCTTGAGGGTCCAGATATTCGAAACCGTATGAAGAACGAAAAATTTTAAGCATGTATAACAAAGGTTGAAAAGGAAGCGTGGAGATCCTATAAAGAAATTGTTAATTACTTTCTGGGAAATTATAAGGATCCCAACTTCAAACAAATTGTACAAAGTTGAAAATTTCAAAAAATTAGCTGAAAAGTTCTGTTAGCTTAAAACTTCATTTTCTGAACTAAAACGTGATAGCTGATTACTGCTGGTCGTTACAAAGAGAACAGCCGCAAGTTAGAAGATCTGCTTCCACGCGGAGTATGTGTACGCAGAACATGGTGTACGGGAATGTGTACGCAGAACATTAAGGCTGGCCTGATAGCACCCCAATGGGATGTCAGAGAAAATAGCTGCCCCTAAAAAACTACAAACTATCAGAGAAAGCATGGTATTAGATGTTGCAAAGATTGCATATGCACAGATACCTTGTTGCCAAGATATGTGAAAATATCCTATCGAATATGCTCGGAAGTTCTAAAGCATCCCTATCAAATGATATTGAAAAAGGACGAATCCCGAAAATGTCTAAAGACATACTGTCGCAGTTTGTTTCAAAGATTCAGAAATTTATTTTCCACTTATTTGCGATCCAGCTTGACGAAACGATGAACGTCGCCAATTTAGCACAACTTTACGTCTACGTACCATTTGTATGTAACAAACAGCTGGAATATAATTTTTGATTCTACGAAATACTTAGCACCAGAACTACTGCCACAAATATGTAATAGTGGATAAATTCTTCGAGGCCTACGGTATTAAATAGGAAAATGTAATTAGAGGAAAATGGACACATCTCGGGATTGATTTTCAGTCGGGCTTCTTTAAGCTTCCTTAGTATGGATGCTTCTTAAAATGTTTTTCCTAGCACGATTATATTGTCTAGATACGCAAAAGCAATTGATTCTAACTCCGGTGCGATAATTGTGTTCAATATCCTTTGAAATGTTGCCGGTGCTGAATGCAGTCCAAACGGCATCACTTTGAATTGGAACAATCCTCTTCCTGGTACTATGAATGCAGTAATTTCTTTACTGTTCTGATGTAGTAGTATTTAAGATCTTGTCATAATTCCTGCTTTAAGAATATTGATAATCATCTTTGTTGGTCGGCGGTTAGTTCAAGAGCAATATTCTCTGTTGGTTTTTCTTCTTCTACCTGATGTTTAGTACCTAGCTTACTGGTTGACTTTCGGGTGGTAACTTCTTTCATTTCAGTTGTGTTCTCCGGTGAACTTCCATTAGTCTGAGCTGTCTTTCATTGAATCCTATCAATATTTTATGCTTAATGAAGAAATCCATCCCTAACATAATTTCCCCGCTTAAACTATGAACCTATAGATATTCCTGTTGACATATACGGTTGTTTACTTCAATGGTTAAGTGATAACTTCCACCAAGATGCCAGTCTTTTCCATCCACCAATATGACCTTGTTGAAGTCTGATTCAGTCTTAAAAATTTCATACAGGTCGATCATGTTTGTCTCCTTCTTCCCTATAAATAAATGCATGGCACCAGTGTCAATTTGCGCCAACAGGTCCAGTTTTCCAAGTCTGATCTTCACATATAACGGATTGTCGTCTTGTTTTTGCGAAATAATATTTTCTAGTACGGATTTTCTCTTCTACCATCTTGAGCAGAATAATATTCCTGGTCCTTTACATTTTGCTCCGAAATGACCAGTTTTCCCACATCGTCAACATGTGTTTCTTTTAATTTCTACCGGCCCTTCTTGCTCCTTCTCTGCTTGTGCTCTCGGCGAGGTAGTGAATGGCATCCTATATATATATATATATATATATATATATATATATATATAGTAATCAAATGATGCCGCTCAACGCGGAAGAAAATTCAACGCATGCTGCGTATGTGTTCTTTTACCGGCGTCTGCTATACGGCATGTCTGGAGCTTTATTCATATATATGTATGTGTGTATTACACCGATAGGTTATTTTGATATCTTGTGACGATCTCTCGCTCGCGACGCTCCTAACGGAGAGCACTTGCGTGTTACAACGACGCAAAGCAGATGTTATATTTTCCCGGAAGCCAAGGCCGTTTTAAGTGAGACCGCACTTAGGAAATGATCGTCTTTCACCGTCCTCAGCAAATCCTGAGGTCTTAGGTAGCTTCGAGTCTTGCGAGTTGTCCAGAAATTCCCGTTCCCACGAGCAGCTTAAACAAACTTAATAACTATGAAATGAAACTTTGGTAATGATAAATGGCGTGTATTCGATTAGTATGCACAAAAACAATACAGAAGTAATATATCCATACGGCAAAGCCAATTAATATATAAGCGGTACGTGTAGTAGCAGTGCTAAAACGTGCAGTGATATTAATAATAATTACAAATTAAAGTAATGCGGAATTAAGCTTGGAATGTATGATTAAGCAATAATGCAAAGGTCGGTGTTGCTTACTATACTGACGGTGGTGCTACAATGTTTGGTTGTCGTTCTGGGTTTCTAACGTTGGTAAAATTAAAATTCGTCAATCTGATTGGCATACACTATATTATTCATCGTCAATCATTAATAGTGAAAACTATGCTAGATTTTTTTTTTATTCAAAAGCTGAATATTGGATATGGGAAAGCTGAAGATCGAGAATAGCAGGAAAGAATATGCAATGGTAATATGAAACCGATTTAAGGACTAAGGACTTTAGGCTGGATGATGAAAGTGATATAGAAGAACAATGGTTAAAGGTGAAGACAGCCTTCACAGCACAGCTGAACGAGTGCTTGGGTTTAAGAACCCAAGAAGACAGGAGTAGTTGTCGAAAGTAACTTTGGATCATATTGAACAGAGAAAAGAAGAGAAACTGATCCAGGCAAAATATCATGCCAAGGAAAAGCAGGTGACAAAGAATGCTAAGGCTAATCGCAGGAATTGGATTTCAGAATTGGCCGAGAAGGCAGAGAAAGCGACAGGCTCTGGAAACATGCAAAAACTATAAGATGTCATGAGAACTCTCTCCAAGAGGAAAGTTAACTGCAGAAGACGGGTGAAAAATAAACAAGGAGACCTATTCACCAAGTGACGTGAACACTTCATGGAGGTACTCAATATAGAAGGTGAGGAAGAGGTCAAACAATAACCTGAAGAAGAGGAAATAGAGAAGGAGTAGGGAATATAACTAAGTCGGATCCACCCTCCAAGGAGGAGATCTAGACAGCGATCAAGCAAAAATGGAAAGGCCCCTGAAGCAGATTATATTTCACCAGAGCTACTGTCAAGTGACCTAGACACCGCAATGATCTTCTGTAACCGATCTTCAAAAAGATTTGGAACGAAGAAAACTTGCAACAGGAATGCAGAGAGGGACTCTTCAGTAAAATGTTACAAATTACCGATGAAAGGCTATAATTGGACAGGAATCACCGTACTATCAATTCCAAATAAAGTGTTGACGCGGGTGATACTCAACAAAATCAAAGCACAAGTGGAACCACAAATAAGCAAGGAGCAAGCAGGTTTTAGAAGTGATCCGTTCTTGTACCGACCAAATGAAGACGCTTCGTATTATTATCGAACACAAAAATGAATTTATTACTAGCCTTCATCTTCTGTTCTTAGATTTTGAATAGGCCTTCGATTCCCTTAAAAGAAGCAGTAATTGGAAAAACTTGAAGAACTACGGGATTCCGGAGATGATAACAAAAGTAATTAAAGAAACATGCAGAGGTTATAAGGAAAGTCATGGATGGAAAAAAGGGCCGTAGAGTGGAAGCTGACTAAACTATTGGAGGACCTACATTTTGCAGATGATATCTACCTACTCTCACAGAACCATCTTTATATGGAAAATAATCTTCAAGACCTCAACTGCGTAGGTATAATCTGAAAATAAACTCTTCCAAGACAAAGATTATGAAGATAAATATAAGAGACGTAAGAACAATTAACGAGGACATTGAAAATGTTATGCACATTCGGAGCATAGTTACTTCTGATGGTGTTGCAGCTACAGATGTTAGAGCAAGAATCTGGAAGGCAAATGGGGACATCATTCAGATTTATCCACTCTGGAGGGCAAAAGAGATTTCGACCACGACCAAACTCCGAATGTTCAGAACCAATGTGAAAACAGTGCTATTATACGGGTGTGAGACTTGAGAGGTTACCTCCAAAATCACCAGCAGCTTGCAGGTCTTCCTGAATAAATGCCTCTGCAATATTTTCCGAATCTTCTGGCCAAATGTGATATCCAACGAATAACTTCAGAACCAAACTAGCGTGGAATCTATCTCCATAAATATCAAGAAAAGAAAATGGGGGTGGATTGGTCATACCCTTCGAAAAGGCCAAGTGGATGTGAAGAGACAAGTGTTGTTCTGGAATCCACAGGGAAAAAGGAAATGTGGTAGACTAAAGACATCATGGAGAAGGACTGTAGATGAAGATGCAAAAAAGGAAGGAAAGACTTTTGCAGAGCTGAATGCCAAATATAGAGGAATTGGTTTGGGCAAAGCAGCAGCAGCAGCTATCCCATTGAAATTAAAACTTAAATTAACAAATAGCTTTCTTAAAGAAAATATTTGTTTTTCAAAAAATATTTTATTCATATCATCCACAGTGCTGTGCTTTTGGAGGAGGCATCCTTCTGCAAATTTGGGGCCTCCAATTTACTCTAAATAATATTGTGTTATAATTTTTAATAACAGGGGGTTCGCCAGCGATCTCGATTTTTTTTAAAGGGGCCACCATGTAAAAGATTCTAAACAAAAAGGTTGAGGACCAATGCTATAAAGCTACATAGATTTTCAGGAATTTTAAAATGCTGCAGTCATCACTAGTAACATTTTACTTTAAGCCATACATTGCTAAGATTAGAAAATACCTTGTTCTACCAGTCTATAAAAAAACAGCCACAGGCAGAGTTATCAATCCCTATTGAGTTCTTTATAAAGCAATGTGAGTAAATATACAAAGTCAAGGATAAGAAAATCAACTGTGTTATTTATTTATCATTTATTTTTATTGATATTTGAACTACTTTAACGTGCCAGGAAACGAGCTATTTCGATAAGCAACAAAATTTCATTGTTGGTTTCTTATTTAAAATTAAAAACTTTTTTTTCTTATTTAATTATTTCTAAAACAAAATATCTACTTTCGGTAAAATATACAATTATGGTTATAATATTATACGTGTATTCAGTTTTATAGATTTTCATCTATTTCACATTTTAGACAATATTCAATAGCGTTCCCCAATCTTTTATATTTAGACAACAATAGCTAAATGATAATAAAACCTTCGTTATCCTCGATTTGTTATCGAGAAGGATTGTTCTACCTAACCGCGCGTACTATAGCTTTTGTGTCTATGCGTTCTTCAGGAAAAGGTCAAGCTTTTGTTCAAAATTTATCACATAAATTACAATATTTCGAATTGCCCTTTAGGTAAACAATAACAATACTGTGACACTGCGACGTCAGATTTATTTTGTTTATTTCTATAAGAAATAACGCATAGAAAATTATGTATAACAAGATGGTAAAATAATTTAAGGAAAATATTTTTGTAATGAAACAGATTCAATTTAATTTATTTCGAATTTCGATGAAAGAGAATTGTTTAATGAAGTTGATTTTACATTGACAAATATAAAAGAAGCTATAAACTTCTTCTTCTTCTTCTTCTTCTTACGCCATCTCCCTAACGGAGGTTGGCAAGTCAACTCGTTATCACGACCCGTGACACCAGTGCCCAAAATATCTCCGTTGACGTTCTGTAGTACGAACGCCTTAAGACCTTTAACCAGGAGTTCTGTCTTCTCCATACCGACCTTTTTCCTCAATCTTGCGTCTATGACCAATCGGAGAATTTCGTTGCACTCGCCTCTCATGATATGCTCGATGTATTGAAGCTTCCGCTTCAATACATCGGGGAATATATGACATCGCAGCATACAAATGCATATTTGCAGAACCAGGTCTTTATTCGTGAGAAGATGCTTCATCATCATGAATGGATTCCCGGCTTGTTCTATCCGTGTTAGAATTTCTTTTTTGGGGTCCACCTCTTTATTAACAAGGATCTCAAGATATTTTACGGACACTTTTTCTAAAATTATATTATTGATTCATATGATAGCTCTTTTCCATGTTTTAGAGATCACGATCACTTTAGTTTTCTCGACATTCATGTACAAACCGAATTGCGCGCTAGCATCAACAATGCGATCTATGAAGTTCTGTAGGGTTCGTAGGTTCCTTGCTAATAAGACCGTATCGTCGGCGAACCGAATATTGTTGAATAACCTGCCATTGATTTTAATACCACCTCCTACTCCTTCAAGTGGTTTCCTAAACACGGCCTCGGAATACATGTTCAAGAGAAGCGGTGACGAGACATTTCCTTGCCTGACTCCTTTCCTTATCGTCACTTTCTCAGATATGCTTTCTTCAACTATGACTGCTGCCGTTTGATTCCAGTATAATTGTGTGATAATACGTAGGTCTCCTTCATCGACACCGATGCCTCTAAGGGTCTCGGCTAGCTTTTGATGTGGTACACAATCAAATGCCTTTCGTTAGACAATAAAACACGCATACACGTCGAAATTTATGTCGTTGCAGCGTTGTGTGAGAACGTGTAAAGAAAAGATCGCTTCCCTAGTGCTTACACCATTCCTGCATTCAAACTGTGCATCGCTGACCAGTCTTTCACGCTTAGCATATATGCGGCTGTGGCCTATGAATAATACATAAGAACACTTTCTATACGTGGGACATTAAGCGCATCATGCGATAGTCGTCACAATGAAACATTCGCTATTTTTGGGTTAGGTGACAAATACCGATTTCTGCCAGACTGTTGCCATCATTTCAGACTTCTCTAGAAGTCCGTGAGAAGTTGCATACATATATCATCAGTTTTGATAATCAATCTTGAAGTCTCTGCATGCATTTTATCTAGGTCCACAGCGTTTTCGTTTTTCAGAATTTGGTCGCCCTTCGCACCTCAGCATTTGTACATTCCAGGCTGTTCTCGTTGATTACGCTATTCTCTCATAGTTGTTCGGGCCTCGCATCATTAAACAGATACTCAACATATTCCTTCTATCCTTTTAGCTTTTCCTCTACGCGTATCAAGATTTTGTTATTGTTATCTTCTAGTTTACGATGAGGTTTTGTTAGTTCTTTGATTTTTTGTGAATATTAAACAAATAATGCTTGGTCACGGAGCGCCTTTATTTCGCCGCATCTTTCCATCATCAACCATATCTCCTTCGCTCATCAACATGCTCCTCTCACCATTTTGTTCAATTCGTTGTATCGATTGCTATTTTTTTCATTTTGGTTCGTTCTCTCTGCCAGGAGCTGCAGAATTTCGTCCATTATCCATGGTGGTGTCATGTCAGATCGCCATCCACTTAGGCGCCCCATCCACTTAGGCCTTCTTTATCGCTATCTAATTAGTTTATATTCCAGTTACGCCGGAAACTTCTTTTGACAGCTTGCCAGCTGTTTGTAATTGTGACTCGGGGTCATGATGCCTTTTAACATCAATCTAACACGCCCTGTGTCTGTGATTATTCCGAGCAAAATGACGCATTTTTAATTCCATCACGACGGAATGGTGGTCACTACGAATGTCTGCGCCAGGATATGTTTCTGCACTATTCACAAATTTCTTTAGATGACTTCTGATAGTATTAGTCAGTTTGGTTTCTCGATGATCTATGCGATCAGCTGGAGACTTCTATGCGTACACACGTCGGGGAAGTTGCTTAAAGAAGGTGTTTACGGCAGAAAGCTGATGTTTTGTGCAGAATTGCACCAGCCATTCTCCTCTTGCATTCTTTCTCCGAGGCATATTACACGGAAACCTCTCCTTTGGCCCTTTTACCAATTTTGGCATTAAACTCACCAACCACTTCTTTTATTTCCCCTTTCATCGTCAAGTTAATGGCTTCTTCTATAGTGGAATAAGACCCCTGTATTTCGTCATCAGATTTTTCACAAGTAGAGACATGCAACTAATTACATGCATGGTCCGATGAGATGTAGAGAACTTCACAAGCATTATACGCGCTCCGAGTGGAATATGGAATCAATGCCGGTCTTCTCCAGTTCGGCGGAGATAAGTATACTAGCGCCATACCGATGTTCATCGACATCTCCTCTAGAATAAGGGAGGACCCCATGCTACGATCTAAGTGAGCCTGATCTGACTTCACTGCGTCCTAAGTTCTTAATCCGCAGTCGGTGCATTTCTGCATCTAAGTTGGCAAGCTTCCCAGACATGCATAAACTACGTACATTCCAAGTCATAATTCTAATGTTGCAGTATATTTGATAACACGGGAGGATTCTTAGCACTCTCTCCCCATTTAAGGGGTGCCACGGCCCCTTAATGGGCCGTTTCACTGTCCTACATATTCATGTTGGATGATTGGAAATAAAAACTTATGCACTGTGACTTTCCTTTCTCTATCGCAGTACATTACTTGAAATTTATTACCTGAGCTTCCGGGTTTCGTATCGTAAATTTATTTGGTTTGATGATTATAGATTGATGATTTGGATTATACACAGGTATTTTAGGTTTTAGATTGATGTTTTGGATTAGATTAGTTTTGACTGAGTAAGTTTGTATAATATCTAGATTGTATGCTTTTCGTAATTTATAATTCTAGGTTTGGGATTTAGCTGAAGGTAGCAGCGTAATAATTATCTGCTTTGTCGCTATATTCACAGCGTTAAATTTGAATTGTGTCACTTGTCATGTCATTTGTCAAAATTTACATATATTATGTAACTATCGCGGCTAATTTCAGTTATCTGTCAACCTTCGGCAGACATACTACTTGAAATATGTCTGCTGATGTACATTTACGGCTTCTTACGGCGGTACGCCTGATAACCCAAAGCCCAACCACTTCAGCCACACACACACACAAAAGAAAACGCAAAAAAACACACGCCAAAATTATTCGAAAACATCCGGAAAACGAGGAAACTGGACTCCGGGAAATCAACACACACTCTCTCTCTCTTCAGTCCATTACCCTTCTGCAGGGTGCGGTGACATCAATTTGTTATGCTCGCAATGACTTCGCGCCAT
>WYDF02063814.1:0-11672 GCA_009867245.2 Adranes taylori
TTATAATTTGAAATTGGTCTGTATTCCTTGTGATAATTTTTGTGATTTTTAAAGATTAATATTTTTAGTACTGATTTCGAAATACTAGAATATTATTAATAATTACATTTATATTATGTTTTTCCATTAATACTGTACCTGACGAGCATAAACTTTTGTAAAAAAAGTATAATTGCAAATAAACATTTATTTATTTATATTATTATTTATGATTCTGTTTGCGTAGAATTAAATAAAACAAACTTATTTTTAATGACTGTTGTGTGAGATTTAGCTAATTGTAGCAGTTTATGCTCGTTGATATTTAAAGAATTTATATTATCATGGAAAAAATTTGCATCCGTTTCGTCCCAAATAAAAAAATTAGATGCTGCACCAAAAGCATTGATCAAACCGCGTTTTTTGCGATTAACATTTGTTTTTTCTACCAATAAATTTCGTAAAATTTTATTTTGGCTCTGCGATTTTTGCAGTAAATTCGTTATAGTATGATAAATGCAGAACATTGCTCCCTTTGATTTTCAGGATGAACAAGAATTTTACAAATATGCGTTTAATTACTAAAATTTTCTAAAACTCTGTTATTTAGTTCATAATAGTGAGTTAAATTAATTGATGTGGCTAAATGCCAATGCGTGTTATATAAGGATATCTCACTGAATTGTTTATAGTATACACCTGTTGGTGAATTCATGGACCCCACCGAAACATCTTGCGTTCGTGAAAGAAGGAAAAACTCGAAGAAGAAAACTACTTGGAAATACCATTTATGTCTGTAAGAAAGAGATGAAAATCATATAAGATTGAAGATCTCATCGTGTAAGATTTAAAACCACAAGGTTATGAATGAAATAACTTCAAACGATCGTCTTTTTCGTCTTACTGTCTTTTTCGTTTAACTAAGATAGTAGTATTATGAGGACTATTAATCTCTATAACATCATATGGATCGCTGTAACAGGACTCCAGTTTTTTACTTTTTCCACGCATATTTGCATCCTGGCGTAGAAGAAGTTTATCGCCTATATTTAAGGACATGGGTTTAGTATTTTGTCATAATATTCTTTGGATTTACTTTGGGCCCTGAGAAGATTATCTCTAGCAAAAGTAGTCACTCATACAGTTTCCCACACGTACTCAGCATATAGATGGATCTATACGTCGACGACTCATTCCCCACTTTACCACCTTTGTCTAAGAGCGTCAGCTTAGCTTTCTTCCACTCCGCCGGAATTTCTTCTTTATCCAACAATCTGTCATATGTTTCCCTTAGTATTTCTGGTTTAGTTAACGGTATTAATTTGACTACTTTATCCGGAATTAGGTCTGCTCCTGGAGCTTTACCTACTGCCATAGCCAATGCAGCTCTCTTACCTCCTTTTCAGTAAAAAGCACCATATCATTTACTTTCGTGGAGTTTAACCTTATTTCTATAGGTACGGGACTATGGTCCAGAAATAGATCTGTGATTACGCGCTCCATTTCTTCTGGTGTTTTGCTATTTTTCTTCCTTGGCTCTAGTCTTTGCCGGACAATTTTGTATTCCAGCCCCTAGGTGTTTGCATCTACTTCCTTTTGCTGCGTTCTCCAAAGTTCGTTCTTGCCTTTGCTAATGAGCTTTTCAATTTCTTTTTGCTCTCTGGTGCAATTTGTTTGGCTTCTTGCGCTTCTGTGTTTCCTTTTTCTTTTGTTAATGTTCTTTGATAGTTGCTCCTAGTTATCCTAGCGTTTCTCTTAGCTTCTTCGCACACTTGCGTTTTATTGGTTCGCCGCCTTTTGCCAAGAATTATGTCGTAGGTCCTGGCTATCATTTTTATCAACATCACCCCATCATCATCTTTCTGTTTGGTGCTTTTTGCTATCTTTCCATATTGATTAGATAACTCCTCGAGGAACACCTTTCCCTCCCCCATTCTTTTTGTGGACCACTCTATAGGTTGCACACCTTCTATTTTCCTGTTATTTTTCATTTGCGCCCTAAAGTAGATATATCTGTGGTCGCTCAGATTCTCTTTGTCCATAACTCTCCATCCTTGGATTATGAAAATGAATATATAAAATGATTAATTAATAAATTGTTTTCATTTTAGTATCCAATGAATGCAGTAAGTTTTCAGAAATTGATTGAAACATAACGTTTACTTAATTTACAGCCAAATTATGTCATCTCTATAAATAATGCACCTTACCATTCCATTGTAGCCAATAAAATGCCAACAAAGTCTTCAAGCAAATCTGCTATGAAATCTTTGTAAAAGTTAGTGAAGACGGCCCTGCTTCTTTTAGAAAATTAGCAGATCTTACAATATCAATAAGACCGGCAACGCTGTTTCCCTACATCCATGTACTGCCATCTCAATGTGCATTTAACTATAGTATGAAGCACCCGCCTACGAATTTATAAGCATTATGTGGAGTTGCGTAAAAATGGACACTATTGGCTTATTGTCTATTTTAATCATTTTAATAATTATAGAGGAATAATTATAGTATTAGTATATTAATATATTTTTTTATTACAGCGTAGGCAACAGAGTTGATGAGAGCTGGAATATTCTTTTAATCACGCACTATATACAGTTCGTTCTAAAACTTGTGTTTCGATGTGGCATTAATAACGTCTTCTGGCAAAGAGTTCCAATGTGGTACTATTCTGTTGGTGATAAAGTGTTTCCTTGGATTGCGTTGACAGAGTTCTGTCTTAGTGGCCACACAAGCGTGTGTTTGTGTTCCTCCTGAATATGCCCTCTAAATTACAGCTGTAGTAACCGCTTAGCTGTAAGTTCTTCGCGAGTTCTTCGTTCTACTAGGAATCGAAGCTTCAGGAACGCTAATCGCTCTTCGTATGATAGATTCCTAATCTCAGTTGGTTGTTTGGTTGCTCATCTCTGTACACGTTCTAGAGTCTCTACGTCTTTCATGAAATATGGATTCCAGATCAAATGACCATATTCCAATTTAGGACGAATATATGATTTGTAAATACTTAAAAAAGCATTTTGGGAAATGCTTTCTTCGTTATGTATATTAATGAATTAGCTTGCTTTACAACTCCTTTTATATGCTCGTCCCATTTCAAGTTTGCGCTTATTGTAATGCCAAGATCTCTTTACGATGCTACTGCTTTCATTAGTTCACCAGCAAGTACATAACATTTTTCAGGGTTGGATGCACCAATATGCAAGAATGTACATTTACCAGGGTTTAATCGCAAGATCCAAAGCTGTATCCAGGCGTAAATTTTGTGCAGGATTCCCTGCGTGTTATCATTAGGATCATCCGGATACCCATTAATCTTCGTATCGTCTGCCAAATGACTAATTCTACTTGAAATCTGTGTGGACATACCACTGATGTAGCACAGAAAGAGCAGACGTCCAAGAACGTCTCCCTATGGTACACCGCTAAGACTGTTGTGTTCTGTAGAGTAACTGTCTTCGACACGAACTCGGTAAGTACGATCTGTTAAGAATCTTCGAATCCATTTGAGAAGGTTACCTCTGATTCCAATTGCATCTAGCTTGTAAAGTAATTTTTCCGTCGGCAATTTGTTGAATGCTTTTTCGAAATCCAGCTATATGATGTTCATGGATTCACCTTTGTCAAATTTAGTAGTGTACTCGTCTAGTACTAAAAGCAAATTGCTTGTGACAGAGCGCCCTATAAGAAATCCATGTTGCGGTTCTCCAAGTCTGCCGTTTTCAAGTAATAATGTATTGATGTCTTCAGCTAATACTTTCTCCATACATTTGCAGAGAATTGAAGTTAGGCTAATTGGCCTGTAGTTTTCGGCTTGTTCTTATCATGCTTTGTATAGATTAGAATAATTGTGGCTTTTCTCCATTCGTCAGATACTACCCTCTGGTCAAGGAATCGATCATAACTTCAGATAATGGAGAGCAAATTGCACTTGCGCAATTTTGGAGAAACACGGCTGGTATGTTGTCCGGTCCCGGACTGGTGTTTGTCTTCAGTTTGTTTAAAAAAATTTGTACTCTTGTCGGCTGTATGTCAACTGAATCAATATAATTTGCGATTCTCGGTAATTAAGGGAGGAGATCATATGTTTCCTGAGAGTAGACGCTAAGGAATTGTTGGGCAAATTTTTCCGCTTTTGATGTGCTGTCAGGGGCTGGTTCAGACTTGTTCTGAGTACATAGTGATATTGATCTCATTTTGGAGTTTAGGGTTTTCGAAACGTAGCTGAAAACTATATACCTGTTGTCAAGAATTGATTCCTCATACTTCCTTTTTTTCTAACCTAATTCTTGACGTAACCTCATTGCACATGTTTCGATATGCCGTATACGCTTCAGCTGTCTTTACTGCTTTGTAATGACTCCATGTGTATCTTTTCTTTTGTGTAATCGTTAAGTTTAACCAGGGTTTTAGTGCGTGTTTCATTACATGTTTTATCGCACTTGTTAGAGCATTTGACAATTTAAGGTATTTGGTTCAGAGCTGGACAGAGAGTGGCAGATTTTGACATAATTTGTTTTGTTGAAGTTGCGAACGCGTTTGGTTTGGGAGTTGGTCTTATCTCTGGAAAACTTGTACGTTGACTTCAATTATGCAATGGTCGCTTTTTCCTATGGGCGATTTTATATCGACGTCGGTTATTAGTTTTTTGTCATTAGTGAATAGCAGGTCAAGTACTGATAGATTATTATTAGCACGGTACCGAGTTGGTTCTTTTACTAGCTGACACAAATGGCTATTAGTATATGAATCGAAAAAATATTCTGCGGACTCATTGTTTTGAATGATCATGATCATGATCTGCTGCCAGTTTATTTGCGTTAGGTTAAAATCACCAAAAACTATAGTAAAATCCACATCTATGCACTGAGAAATAAAAAATTTTAGCCGTCAATGTTTATTGACGGATAAAATTTTTTCAAGTCATCAATCTGAGATTGATGACTTATTGGACGGTCTATAGACACATATTAAATAGAATTCGAACAGAACTTCGCTCGAGCCTTCACTTAGATCTTCAGTACTTAATATATTAATACATGAAAGAATGAAAAGATGTTAATTAGAAACTGATGTGTAACATATATGAGAGATCAAGTTAGAAAAAATTACCCATGAATCATCATAATTTGTAAGAGGTGTTAATTAGTCCAAAAATAGCATTTCAGTTGTTGGAATGTTCTTGTAGAAGCGAATCTTTAAATTAAGCCTACTTCCGGAATTATTTCAATTTAATTAAAAACACATCGCATATGTCGACCATCAATGTTGTGACATATATAGAAGATTTAATATAATAATTATTACCGATGAGATAGGTTCAGAACAGAGTTAGTGTGTACTCACTTACACACATACAATGACTTCTGTAAAGGATGGGTGTTGATAAAGCTTGATAGAAACCTGATAGCAGAAATAGCCATCCACCCCCGGTTCATAGGTAAAGTTTTTCTAACTTGATCTGTCATATGTGTTACACATCAGTTTTTAATTAACATCTTTTCGTTCATTTAAAAATCCGTCTTACTTGAAAATAGCACTATACAATCTAAACACTATACAATCTATAGCACAAACACTATAGCACTAAACACGATACAATCTTCATGTATACATATTGTGTTGGTACGCCAATAATACTAAGATGGGGTATTAAAGGGTTCGAACTTTGATTGTTAAAGTCTCCTTTTTCTTAAGATCACTGCAGAGGTAACTTTGGGGTCCGATGCTTCTCAGAAAGAACCAACCCGAATACAAGTATTATACGGGGTGTACTTTGATTGTTAAAGTCCCTCGCTTCATTGGTAAAAACACAAAGGGTCATCATAATTTGTAAGAGGTGTTAATTAGTCCAAAAATAGCATTTCAGTTGTTGAAATGTTCTTGTAGAAGCGAATCTTTAAATTAGGTCTACTTCAGGAATGATTTTAATTTCATTAAAAACACATCACATATGTCGACCATCAATGTTGTAACATCTAACATCAAGATTTAATATATTAGTTTATAACCAATGAGTTAGTGTGTATTCACTTACACACATACAATGACGTTCTGTACAAAATGGGTGTTGATAAAGCTTGATACCTGATAGCAGAAATGGCTATCCACCGGCGGTTCATCGGTACTTTTTTCTAACTTGATCTCTTATATATGTTACACATCTGTTTTTAATTAACATCTTTTCATTCATTTAATATATTAAGCTTATGTCCTTTAAGATCATTTATTAGGTATATGCATACACCACCTCCTCTCTTCTTTTTCCGATCTGCTCTAGTAAGCGAGTAGTTTGGAAGATATTCTATACTGTAAGATATGTCAGTATTTAACCATGTCTCAGATATTATTATTACGTGAGGTGCGGAGACAGATACTACGGAGACAAATTCGTTAAACTTCGCAGTCAAATAAGCGATATTAGTGTACATTAGCTTTATAATGATGATTTCGCATAGGTTCGGTTTAATATTATTTTGCATATGAATTACCTGGTTGTATTCCTTGCCTATCTTGTCACCGTTTCTTTACCTTTTTCTTTTTTCCACTGAAGCTTGATAGAAAAATGATACCTATTGACGACAATACCTGTTTTTCAGTTATTTGGGTTCAGTAGTTTCTCAAGCGCTGTAAATGCTGCTCGTACTTTGTAAGCGGTAAATGTCGGGTTTTCGCGTCTGGTCTTTTCAGTCACAGTCATTAGTATAGTATATGATAATAAGGAGAGATAAATATAACAAGATTAATTCACAAATTTTATTTATTATCGTCTAATATTAATTAATTCATTTGCTATGAAAGTTGAGAATATTTGATGTATTCAAAATTTAATGACTATATATAAATTAACGCAATATATTCATATATGATAAAATAAGCAAATTATATTTTATGACATCTTGCTGAATGTCTTGTATTGCTACACAGAACACGGAAAATTATTACTCTTGGCATTTTAATCCTTAAGGTTAAACTATACTTATCTATCAATTTACAACGTTCACTTCGCGCTTTTTAAAATTCATTCGCCAATGTTTTATTGAATTTAAATGCTAATAGGTAAGCAATTAACACAGCTTAGGTAATGATTGCGAATTTATAATCATCAAGACAGTAAATATAGCGTTCAAATTATAGTTTCAATTTTAATAATATTTTAGATGGTTTACACTACCTTGGGTGTTTGCTTAGATAACTAATAATATCGTAAAAAGACGTAATAGTAATAATGTGAATTGTTCGTTAAAATCGTTCTTTTATTACATTACGATCAGAAATAAAATATTTGAAACATTACTTTGACTTCCGATATATCAACGAAATTGGAAACAATCACTTCATTAAGTAACATTCGTAAGAGTAGAATGAAGAAACCGTACATAATACAGGATGACAAAAACGTTGACAAATATTTTTCTTATTAATTGTATTAAGCAAAAGAAATATAGCAAATCAACATTGAATAATACTGATATGGCTAGACTCGACCAGTTTCAAAGTGACCTCCTCGAGCTGTGATACAGGGGTCCAGGCCAGCCTTGAAATTTTTGGCGATGGACTCTATGTCTTTCGGTAATAATTTGTCCCATTCTTGGCGCAACGATTGCTTCAGCAACTTCAAACATCTATCGCGTTTAGCACAGAACCTCCAAAAGCGATTATAGATGTAGATGTAGTCCATCGCATTGAGATCCGGGCAGCAAGGTATCGAATCTACGGATAGCAGTTTGCCGTCGATGAAGAGGATTCGATCACACCGCTGACAAATGCGGCATCAGAGTATTGTTGCAATATCTATTCCTAATCGCTCAAGTGCTGTTGTGTTTTAAAAGCTCATCTGGTAAGGCTTGAAGTGGAGCATTTAGCCATTTGATGCACCTATTCGCGATTGACACTGGTCTCTTGAACGCTTTTTCTCTTAACCACTCACGAATTACGGATTACATAAAATTAAGAAAATCAGTCTTGCACCACTTTCACGTGTTTTAGCATTGTGCGTCGGCGCTGAGTTGTGTTGCAACGTTCATTCCTAATCGCTGAAGTGCTGTTGGGCACGTGGAAATTTTACGCTATCGAGGATGTTGCATCGGACACAGCGTAGGCTGACTTTTACCTCTTGATCCACATATAAAGGAGTGTCTTGCTGCACGCGCGAATTCCGCCACAAATCATGACCAGTGTCGGATTTTGGCGATGTTCAATGGTTGTCGAGATTTTTGAAGCATCAGTGGACAGGATCAGTTTGCCGATGAACACTTGGTCGTCGGTGAAGGGAATTCGATCTCACCTCTGACAAATGCGGTATCACTAGAATCGCATTCGCTTGTTCTATGAGGTGAGGAGTTTGATGTTTTGGAGATTTGATTTTTAAAAGCTCAACTTGTAGCGCTTTAAGTTAAGCTTTCAGTCATTTGACGCACCCATTGACGATTGACCCAGGTCTTATGAACGCTTTTTCTCATAGCGACTCTAGAATTACACTGGAAATGGTTTTTGATGATCAAGGGGTCCGTACAAGTGTCAACAGGGCGGCCAATTTACGGATTACATGAAATTCGAAAAATTAGTCTTGCACCACGTTTGCCTGTGGACAGGTACTGAGTTTGGTTTCAACTGAGTTTTGTTTCACGGAAGCGCAATGGCTTCCAAGAGGTCGCATCGGTTACTGTCTAGGTTGATTTTGACCTCCTAATCTATAAAATAAAGAAAACTTTTGCAGGACGCGTAAATTCCGTCACACATCATGACCAGCTTCGGGTTTTAGCGGTGTCCGATGGTTACCGAGGCTCAACGGACTAGATCCTATAAGTTTGGGAGTTGTGTGCTTGTTACACGATGAACAGTTTGCCGTCGGTGAAGAGGATTCGATCTCACCTGTGACAAATGCACACCATTAAAATCTCACTCACTTATTCTAGCCAGTGAGGTGCTTAATTTCTTGCAGATTGCAGATTGACGTTTTAAAAGCTCAACTTGTAGGGCTAGAAGGAGAGTTTTTCGCAATTTGACGCACCGATTCGTGATTGATACCGGTCTTATGAACGGTTTGGCATGCGGTTTGATGATCCACCGAGCCTAAACATTCGTGGAAGTTTAGGCAGGGCGGCTAATCCACAGATTTCATAAAATTCGGAAAATCAGCGTTGCTTCACTTTTACGTGGTTTTAGCCTTGTCCTCAGGCTCTGATTTTTGTTGCAACGTTCGTTCCCAATAGCCGAAGTGCGGTTGGGCCCATGGAAGTACAACGGCCTCAAGGATGTCGCATCGATATCAGCTTAGATTCATTTTGACCCCCTAATCCACAGAATAATGGAGTGTTTTGCCGCGACGGGTTGTTGGAGTGTCTTGGAATAAAAAAGAAATGCGACATCATTAGAATCGCACACACTCGTTTTAGTCAGTGAGGAGCTTAATTTTTTAGAGATTTGACGTTCTAAAAGTTCAAATTGTAGGACTTTCAGTTGTGCTTTTAGCCATTTGGCGCGATTGATACCTGTCTCATGAACACTTTTTCTCATAGTAACTTTCGAATTTCACTGAACAGGCTTTTTGATGATCTACTGGTTAATGCAAGTCTATCCGTTGCCAGTGCGTTTTATCCTTCTTCCCGGACTCTCTCCTACATGGTCGAGTTTCCTGAACTGGTTAATTGTTTTTGGCAGAATCTGGAGACACATTGATTAGACGAATAATTTCGCATAGACTTTTCCTTTGACGAAACAGTTCCAAAATGGGATCACGTTTATTTAACGTTCTAAAATGAGGAATCGGGTTCGATACCCGGCGCCGAACCCGGGTACAAATATGTCGCACTTAAAATTTACACGATATGGAAATAGGCTAATTTCCACAAACCTCTTGTAGTTATGGAAACTCCAAATCCTTTGAGAGATCAGAAAAGACTATAAATTTATTTTTAAACGTTGGCAGAGCTAGGAAGGTTTCATTTCGGCTAGGATTGGGCGGAGCTATAAAGATATAAAACCTCACTATAATATCAATTTTTAGGGTCAATAACAATGGACGTTCCGTAGATTTCGAATTTATTAAATATAAGACCCTTGTCTATTCAAAACTGTGAAGCAGGTTTACTCAAGCAAGTCCGGTCTCGTACAAAAATAAATTACACATAACAAAATAAAACTACTGGATTGTTTGATAACCTATTTCAAATTAATTATTTATTATTCTCATAATAATGATTTTGATGGTCAATAAATGAATCAATTCAGTAAAAGAAATGTTTATTTGAAGTTTTATTGAAATAAATATTTACACAAATACAATTAAGCTTTCCACTGATATGAAATAAATATACAATTTCCCTAGTTACATAAGAGGATTTATTCCTTGAGTCTAATTAAATCTTAAATCAAGTACATAGATAATAATAAATTGTACGAAAATTATTTATTCTACGTGGGTATTATAACGATACGCGTATATACAAAGCAAATCGAATTAGTTAATTAGGACATTATAGAAAATGAAGTATTAATCACTTGAATATTTGTTAATTAATGGCTCGTAATGAAGTACTGAATTTATTTAATTAAGTAGGTGTTAATTTCGAAAATTGTGATGAAAAGAATATTATAAGAATTAGCTGTCAAAATTGAGGCAAGATGAACACGTGTTTCTAGCATAGGTTATAGCTGTTATCAACATCTTTTCTTATTCCAAATATAGGCTAAGATATCTTTGTCTATATTTGGTATTTACAATTTTGAAGTATTTAGAATTTTTAACTGAAAACTGGAAACGGAATCTGCCAAACTAAAGTGGGATTCATCTTACATATCTTTGTGAAGGCCATAGTAGTCTTGTTGGCGACAGAGAAAAAGAGGGGATTATCCCTGCTTGCATAATAATGCATCGCTCTCTCTCTCTCTCTCTCTCTCTAACTGGTTGATCGTCAATTTCTTTCCTGTTTTAAATTCGGCAGAGTTCCAGAGAGTTCTCGAAAGTTTGTTTCGCAGTGAGTATGTTTAGCGGTCTGAACCGAACCGAAGGGTTGCGAAGATTAGCGACTGCATCGGTTTTTTGTAGTTCTACAAGTAAATCAGGCAATCTGTCAATGTTATGTATAGAGACTACATTTCAGATAATGGTAGTAACAATTAACGTAGTTGAATATGGAGCTATCTTTGTCTAGCCGAGGGAATAAAGCAGAAGATACTTCTAACTTACTAACAATTTGATTATAATTTTAATATAACTATCTTTCAGTGGCTGCAGTGCTTGCAATTGTATTCTCAGGTAGAATACGAGAAATCAAAACTGAATAGAACTGAATGCGAATAAACTGAATGTCTATCTCTTAAGCGTTACCTCGTCACTACTGCGAATCTCACTATCGAATGTCATTATACAGAATCTCATTATACAGGATTATCTCTCATTATGCGAATCTATACAGGAGAATTTCATTAATTTAATGCGATATTTTTTTATTATCGCTCGGTTTATTGATTTAAGCATAGATTTTTCTTCAAATTGAACTTAATTGCACTTTAGACACTAAAATCTTTAGTGTTCAAAAATTGTGTTACCAATTTCTATCGTTACAGCACACACCAGTTAAGTAATAGTAAACCGGAAGAATGTAAATACTATGCACGGTCTGTGGCAGATAGAACGCACTAAAATGTGTCAACGTTATTTTCTGTTACCCCGGATAAGATACATACAT
>WYDF02063825.1:0-11671 GCA_009867245.2 Adranes taylori
GGAATATGGGAATATGGGAATATGGGAATATGGGAATATAGGAATATGGGAATATGGGAATATGGGAATATGGGAATCCGGGAAGATGGGAATACGGTAACACATGTTCTTGAAATTTTGTTAGCCATATCGCTGATCGCGGCAGTTAGGCCATGTCACTCACCATTTGATATTCAGACTCAGGTTCACTTCATATCAGACTGAGCCACAGGAAAGCGTGGCCGGGTTTAGCTAGTATGTATATATGTACTAGCTGTATGTGTGTGTGTGTGTATGCCAACATATTTTTTTTAATAAATACAGATTCCTTGAATGCTTAAGTAAGAGCATTTCACAAAATCTAGGCATCCTGAATTATTTATATATACACATCTTACTGAGAATGGGGTGCCGTTTTTTATGAACATTCTGTCTATTCTCTCTCTTCTGTTCTCTCTCTTTCTGTTTGTACGTACTAAATTTCCGCGCCGAAAATGTATCTATGTCTAGAATGCTTCAATTTATTGGTCAATTTATATTATAGTAAAATTAAATTATGAAATTAATTTATACTGAATTTGTACCCGATACCACCGGTAAGCCGTATTTTATTGTCTGAATTGACAAGAAAATAAGACATGATATTAAGTTCTATAATAGGAAGATCTATTAAGATGTGATTTTCTTACAACGTAATAAAAAATAATTTTTTCTTGCACACTAATTTCCTAAAAATTATCTTAACCAATTTTATCGAATGCAATATAAAGCACTTAGTAAACTATATCTATATGAATGTAAATTTGTTTGGCATAACTTAGAGTTAAAATACCATAATAGAGTAGTCTTTTCGAAAGCATTATTGTTCCATCTTCCCTAGCTACTAAAGTTTCCTATTTCTGTTCGCAAAGCGACCAAATGTAGCCATGTAGTAGTTCCCATTGTAACACGTTCTTTTTTTCCTTTCTGCCATCTCTGCATCTAATAGTGTGTTTGCATGTAAATGCGTCGCTCTATGTTTACTTCACGAACGATAGAAGGGAAGTTTCGTCGAAAATGAGAAAAATAAAAATTGTCCGGGGCGTAACGCGAAAATTTCCCTCTCTCTATTAAGCGCATAATTTTCTTTTGAGGTTCTTACTAAGGTTCTCAAACGATATTGAGTGGAAAGAGTTAAAAATTATTCATGCTTGTTTGGTTATCAGAAATATCAAGTTACAAAAAGTTTGATAACTTAATAAGCCAGAAATAAATTTATAAATATGATTTCTCCACATGATCAATCAGTAATTAGAAACAAAAGTTGTCAATGTAAAACCTGCGCATTAAAATGTTTCTTGATGTAAAAGTAAAAACTACCGACTAGTCTCCTTATTAGATACTTTTTCCAGATTAATCAAACGGTGTGTGTATTTCACAAATAGTATTTTAATCAACTTAATCTGCTAAATTCAATATAACAGGCTTCCACAAGTGAGAACTCATAATACATCAATTCTTGATTAAACAACTATATTAAAATCATTACATGAAACCAAAGGAAAACTACTGTTCTTTGATTAAAACGTGAGATATGCTGGACCACACCCTTCTTCTTAACCCAGCGGTTGTCGCGACTGGTCTCACAGACCCAACAATATTCGTATAACCTAATATTTTGGAAAAGGTGGCGCTGTCAATTATGCGCCTCTTCCTGGCTTCCTAACCTTAGGAACATATAAGCGTGCAGTGATCAGTTGTGATTTGTAATTGCGTGAGTTTGTGTAAATCCGAATTTTTAGTAGTCAGACCCGGCGCGATTAAATTATTCGTTCAAACATTTTCGTTCAGACTCAGCGCGACTAAATTATATAGTGTATTTACACCACTGATATTTTATTTTATATTTAGGTAAGATAATGCTTTTATTAGTTTTAAATAGGTGTTTTAAATATAGGTAATTGCTATGGTGAAAAGCTGTATCAAAATTATTTAAAGGAATAAGGATATAACAATATCTATTATAGAATTTTCGTTTCTTTTTTCTAAATATGAGTTGCCCTTACGAAAAAGAGCAGCAAAGACTGTTCATTTGTTTGAAGAAGTACTTTAAGTTCACGAATAGCCTAACCTGATGATGAAGAAGATGACAGGGATAGTGGATTGTGTTGATACCAGAGAAGATTTAGATACTGAACAAGAAGACGAGAGTGAGACTGAGGAAGAATCCGAGAACCAAGATGGTCCACGATACACGGCCGAAGATGGTACACAGTGGAACAAACATCCATTTTCCCAGCGAGTGCGAACCTCCAAAGCCAAAATTGTTTTGCATCTACCGGAAGTAAAAGTGGTCGCCAAATACGCAAAAGCACCAGTAGATTCCTGGAACCTATTGTTTTCTGAAGAAATTGTTGCTAACATTGTGGAAAATACTCATATATATATATATATATATATATATATGTGTGTATGTGTGGTTGTACCCCGCGTATTGGGCATTTTATTTTGCCGACGTTTCGCCAAAGTCTCATCTGACATTATCGAGGCTTTTAGAAAGACTGAAAAACTTGTTGCGTGTTGCTTCTTATATAGGATCTGGTTATTCTTCTTGTGCTGACGTTATCTGTGATTGGTTGTGTGACTATTGTAGTTGGGCGTGGCTTCGTTACTTCTGTTTCTGGTTTATTGTTATTGATAGGCTTATGTTGTTGTATTGTTTCGCGATATGGTTCTAATGCAAGTTTCCAGGCGCTTGATAAATGTTGATTGTCGTTTCTTTTATTCATTGTTTATGGTCGTTTTTCAATTTCTATTGCTTCTCTGGTGATTCTTTTTCTAAGGTGGATCTCTGTGGCTAGTGTCTTTGCGTTTTCAAAAGCAATTGTGTGCCTTGTTGTTGAGTGATGTTGTACTAGGGTGGAAGTGTTGAGGTTTTTGTTGATGTTATTTTTATGTTCTGATATTCTGACTGATATTTTCCTGTTTGTTTGGCCAAAGTATACCATGTCGCATTCGCTGCAAGGAACTTCCTATACTCCTTGATTTTCTGGAATAATTTTGTCCTATTTACCAGGAAATAAAATTTCTTGGTAAATAGGTGACTTCTATAATTTTGAACTGCTTTGGTAGAACAGCATTTACAATCTTTATGCTCTTGTAAATATTGATGGAGAAATACATGCAAATATATTGCTGTTTTCAAATTTTATGGCGCTTAATCCCCTATAATGTCAATACATTCCAGTGATAATGCTGTTACCTATTAAAATCGCATTTAACATCTGAATATTTGCCTCGTTTCTTGCCGATCATATCCATTAACCGTTGTTGATATCTATCTAAGGCATTAATGTCATGATAGACCTCATCATTTACTCCAAGCGCATAGGTTAGTAACTGTCCTAATATTCCTCTCTTCTGAGGACTTACTTCCAACATATCTTTATGGTGTTGTATGTAATTACTGTGTGTTGAATGTAACTACTGAGCTAATTCTACACAATGTGTATGAGAGGAAAATTTTTGAGCGACTTCATATCCATGTTTGATTTGTCGGATGAGTGAACCTGTTGTAGCATTGACTTCTATAATTTTTTTTTTGGATTTTCCACCACTATTCTGAATAAACCTCGGTTAACGTGCACCGTTTCCAAATGCTAGCCGTATAATTTATGTTGCGGACATTGCTGGATACAGTACCACCATGAGTTCCGATTAACATGTTGATTGGAACTCAGGAACATGATGGGCCTAATTTTAATAGTTCCAAAGATATAGTTCCTAGAAATTAAAAAATTCTGCATCGGTTACCATACTAAACGGGATCCAGCAATTCAACGTTTGATAAGCTGAATTTTTAAATTTCTCGTGTTGTAGAAGTTTCACTGTCAAAGTTTGGTTGATAGATATTTCTCCACATATATGTTGGCAACTAACTAGAGGATGTTGGTTATTTAGTTTACTGCTAACTGTAAATAAGGTTACTTGTGCTTTGGTGTTACGGCGATTTTTTACTTAAAATAATTGTAATAGAGAATTCGCTTTAAGATTTGTGTTAAGAATAAGTACAAGACTATTGTGGTAATGTTAAGAAGGTCCTTAGGAAAATCAACACCAATACAGAATAATTAAAACAAATTGTTACTGATAGCAAAATTTGTGTGTGCGAATATGACGTTCAACCTAAGGACCATTCACCTGGATGGAAGCTTTCTGTAGTGCGAAGACCAAAAGAAACACCTACTCTCAAGTACTACCCAATATCTCCGATATCAATGACATAATGTACGATGAGTTCTTGCCACAGGTCTTGTGGTCAATAGAGGTTACTACGTAGAAGATTTACACCTTTGACGTGAGCTAACCAAAAAAAAGTTCCGAATTTGTGGCGAAACAACTCCTGGCGATTCCACCACGAAAATGCACCTGTGCACATTTCGTTGTATGTTCGTGAATATTAGAGAAAAAATAACGCCGTTATAATTTAGCATCCTCCGTATTCACCATGTATCCTGTTACACTGTTTTATCGTGCAATTACCATGCCGATTTTCACGAGATTTAGACTCGCTAAAACAATTAAACGCCATATTGAAAACTGAATTTCACACTTGCATCAGAGAGTTGAAAACTTTTAAAAATCAATTGGGATTACTTTCAAGGGGACACATTAACATTTAGGAATACAAAAAGATAAATCAGGAAAATAGTTCCGCCTATTATTTGATCGTGCCTCGTAAATATTCGAAACAGCTAAAAAGGAGTAACTTTTAAACTTTTCTTGAAAATATATTATCTAAATTAATCCACAAAACAAATGTCGTCAAAACAAATCAAATAAAGAAATTTTAATTCAATTCAACAATGTTGTTTGAGAAACGCAGCTAATAGTTTATCAAATAGCTATCTTTCCCAACGCAATATTTTTTCCTTTTATGTTATATGTGGGGTGCATGATTGAGGAGATAGAATAGGAATTATTTATTGCGTTTCAATAATTCCGTTTGGCACGCATAAATAATTGATAAAGTTACGGACCGAAGTATATTTTTATAGAGTCAATCACTGCATATTTGAGTTATGTGGTAATTACTTTTGTATAGAATTTCTTACGTCACATAAAATGATATCAATGATGAGTTTTTAAAATATTCGAGTGCATTTAATGAAGTGTTGTTAAAATAAAACGTTTTACCAGATAATGTAACAGGCTAACTTATTAATACTTTTAAAAATTAGAGTATATTGGTTTCTATATCGAAACGCTTTAACTGACATAATGTAATTTTTATGGGATTATCGATAAAAATATGGACATTATTATGGACATAAAGAGAGGAAGAAGTGTGGGTAGAAGCTAAAAGATGAAGAGTATGTTCGTAAAAAATAGTTGCTAATTATCAGTCCTATATTGAGCTCAGGTATTGCAAATCTGAACATGTTGGGAACATTGAAATAACGTATCCAATATTGCCATGCGGAAAGTTTTGATTCCCCAATATTAACGGCCCAAACATCTGCTAAGGATTGATATAAACATCCCCTAAAGTCCTTATTATCAAATGACTTATTTCTGTAGCGTTTAGTGACCCCTTACGGGCCATATTGTAAGGGGTAACTCTTCCAAAAAATGAGCCATCACATACCATCACCACTGTGTAGAGGGCGGGGGCGGGGGTACCATCTAAGACAGCCATT
Organism: Adranes taylori; assembly: GCA_009867245.2. Taxonomy (NCBI): domain Eukaryota; kingdom Metazoa; phylum Arthropoda; class Insecta; order Coleoptera; family Staphylinidae; genus Adranes; species Adranes taylori. The sequence continues at coordinate 5,658 of WYDF02063825.1, forward strand.
ATGCACAAATGAAGAGCGTAATACTTAGGCGGCTCTTCACACAGTGGACTATGCTATCATTGGCCGGTCTATTTAACTTGTTGCTGTAGGCTTTTGCTGTGTTACAACAATTACAATTCATTTAATAAACATTTGCAATATTTTATCGTTAACATATTCATAATTGGTTTTTAGAAATATTGTTTAAAGTACTCAGAAGACCTACCGCTCACTTAATGTTGTCCGATTCTTATGGTAGTGCAACGCCAAAAGTTATTAGACGTTATTAATTCATAGGATTGTACTGCAGAGATTTAAATATTTTAATTTTGAACAGGGAATATTGATTAAAATATAGTAATCTGTCACTATAAGTTTATTTAATTATACAATAAACAAATTTCAGCCTAGAATAAAAATATCTATCAGAAAAGTAGTTAGAATGGGGAAAGAAAGGAAGTTAAAATGGGGAAAGAAAGTGGTCTTTAGTACGCGAATAACGTCCATGTTTTCCGTCCATGTGTTAGAGAGAGAAAATAGAAAAATTATTTGAGTGATATTCTTTTTAATAGGCAGAAGTGAGATGCGACAAACTTCTGCCGAATCGAAGTATGAAAGATGACGCGGCGGTCGACTGAAAATATAAAAAACAAAAACCAATAGACAGGATACGCAGAATTTTCTTAGATTTGAATCAGTACAGTCCCAAAGTTTATTTTAATTTGCGTATTTTGCTCGTACATTTTTTTTTTAAGAAAATGGCAGATGTAGAGATGTGTGTAGAAATTTATTTTATTTGAAATTTTTACTAAGAAACTCAAACACCTTAATTTCTTTTGATTTTACTCTGAATGAATAATTCTAATGTAACAAATTGTCATGTAATACTCTAAATACGCTAAATAATTATACAGTTTATGGAAGCATCTTAAGTTAATTGTCATTGATATGTTCTTTCAAGGATATATTTATTTTTGTCTTTGACTAATGCATTATTTAGTAGTATTCATGTTTTTTAGTCATTTTAATTTTGGTGTAGAATTTTTAGAAGCAAATGATTTCATTGTGATTACATTAGTTTAAAATATTTATCTGTTTTATTTGAATTGTGTTTGTTATTTCATGGGCCCTATTTGATTTATTAAGTTTGCATCTTTGGATTTAATCAGGGCAAGGTGACATAACTTTTTGTTTAATTATCAAGTGTCATTAGTGTTGAACATTCTAACCCCCCCCTTTTTTTCTGGTAATTTGTAAACTACGCTCCTAATTAGACTTTTATTAAAGACTGTACAATCCCATTATAGAATTCGATGGGTTTTAACTGGAAATAGCATCGATTCATCCAGTTAAAACTCGCACAGTTCCATGTGATAAAATTAAAGGTGACAGACAGAGCACTACTAGCTCGCCCGACTACATTAGGTATCTTTGCTCCGAATTGCATAGAGACATGGTTTTGTTGACGTGGTTTATAGGTTGCTTTGCTGTGTTCCAACCATTTCTGAAAAATATCAAAGGAATCAAAATCAAAATAAATAGAACCAATCAGTTTTCAAATTCAGATAAGAAATACATTATATAATAAAAATAATATCTTAAAAAGCATACATCGGCGTCGCAATGTACTGCAGCTCAAAGGAGGAGTGGGAGTTGGAATCAACTGCAGTAAGCTACGTTTCTCCTTTACGTGTGCTAGAAAGAGTGAGCAGAGAAAAGATGGGGAATAAATATCGCGCGCATTGGTATCGCCTTCTTTCCTGCTGTTTTGTTAAGTGAAATGAGAATATTTGCAGATGGAAATAAGGCAATTTATAGTCTCTCGTTTTAAGCAGATGTTTTTCACGTTTCTTCTACGTTCAAATCGAATATATGATACGAGGAAAAATGGTATATATCAAGAGAGCGAGATATTTTTTGTGCTTTTTATGATGCCCTATCTCAATATTTTTTATTATGGAGTTTCGCTCATGGTCATTTCAAATTCGAGTAAACAACGCTTATAAGGTTGGTGAACTTGAATTGGTGAACTCATGGCCCCGCCTGGGAAGAGATTTTTACGAACTACAGTTTTGCGAACAAACAATTCTTAATGAATTTATTGAAATTTGGGTGGCCTCTTCTAGACGAGGGTTCAATGTTAGCGAACTTTTGGTAACCAACTTTCAATTGGTTTAATAAATTTTGAGAGCGTTTCTTTCATCCAACTAGATTTTTCAATTATTTATAAGGAACTTTCACCGTCTCGAATGCTTGGGGGAAAATCCGCAGTTTAGAAAGGATTGCAGCTTGTTGCTCATTTACTCGTCAAATTCGAATGAAGAGCTCCTTATCCTAGAAGCATAGTCATAAAATCTTGACATGGATGTTAGCAGATATTATGTTATGAGTTATCCGAAAATTCTCCCTTCCTAAGGAGTTTAGCAGAAATATCGGATAAGACCCGCCTAGTTACCGCCGTTTACGCCGGCGAAGTCGGATGCCACAAGTCTCTATTTTGAAATTAAAGGCCAGAACCAGGCTAGTTTCAATAAAACGTATTCTGGGTCTTGTTTTGGTAACTTGGAGCATTTCGCTCGTTATCAACATAATAGGCTAAATATTCATGTCAGACAGAGAATTTTGTACACATGAATATACGTTTCTACTACACGTTTCTACGTAAAGCGTCACCAACGCAACCGCAATTTAATTTTTCACTTTAAACAGAAATTAAATGAAAGTCTCACAAAGTCAATGGTAGCAAAAGAGGTATATACAATTTACATATTTTAAATCCTTCAGCTGAATCTCTCGACCCACTAAATATTCATTTCTTCATGTCCTTCACCGAATTCACATATTTTCTAATTCTCCCACATATTCTTTAACCGTGTCTTGGAGTATCCTGAAGAAAAAAGACGCCAAAGAGATGTCATAACCATTGCATCAATCGTATAGACAAGTCGACAAACCAACCGAACTGATGAACTGACGAGACCACCTCACCGACGAGTCAACCTCACCGCCGGTAGAATCATCCACCAATCAATCTCGCTAGCAAATTAGTCTCGTCAACGAGACATCCTCATCGAAACAGCACCGTCACTAATGAGTCGGCACCGTCAGACAACCCATACTCCTTACGCCATCAATATTTGTAGATCGTTGTCATTCACTCGCTTCACTCACAAACGCTTCACCCATTCCCGCCGTCATCGCCAGATCGCCGATTTAGAATTCACGCACCTGCAGAATGTTGCACATATCGTCAATTTAGTAGATCATCTTTACGTAAAGAAACCAAATCTTTCTTATTAAAAATTTCTCACATGCAGTTGGATAAATTTTATTTCAGAGCTAAATGGAGCCGAAGACATCGTAAATATCTTTGTATTATAATTAGAATCAAACGAATCTGTCAAACCAAAATAACGACGCGAATAAATTCATTTGTCTTGTTATAAATATTAAGAATAACAAAATTGAGGTTAAGCAAACATTAACTCTTGCCTTCTACGAAATCATTATATTGCATAACTATTAAATGGTCTGAATTTGAAAAAACTGCCCGACTAGAAAAATTATATAAATCGAGTTTCATGTAAGAGCATTTATGTTCTAGAAAAATTTGTTAAAATAAAATATGATGCTATAAAATCCAATAAGAGTATTAGAGTAGTTATCCAATGGCAATACCAGCTAAAAAATTCCATAAGAAACACATGGAATCAAAACCGACCAGACATTTGATCCCTTGTCCTTGAGTGTTCTAGCTTAAACGTCCATAAGAAAATAGATTATGCGAAGATATGACGAGGCAATTAGTTCATTTGATCCAATAAAACTGTCGTTTGCACTACGGTTGTGCTGAGAACAAAAAAATGCCCCTAAATGTATGTCTATTGTTGATGACTTTATAAGTTTCTCCATACCAGTCACGTGCTTGCTCGTATTTTTTAGCATAATGCCGTTTGCCGACGTTAATGACAGCTATAATTTTGATCAAATATAATATTTGAGGTAATGTGCACTGATAAATAATGTAAGCAACCGTCACACGTGTTCGAGTTTGTTTATGGCTGGCCACGTGTTGTCCTCAATCGTATATTGTCACTCATGCCGAGTTGTGTGTATACTGGTATCAAGAACTGTATAAGTTATAGAATATTACTAATAAATATTCTATACATCATTAATATATTCTAAATCTCATTTAAAATTTTATATTAACATTTTCGTGGATGGTCGTAAGAGAAAACAAAACAAATACCTGTGACCGGTATTTACATTATTTATCAACGCACATAACTTCAAATATTATATTTGATTTATATTATAGCTGTGTCATTGACGTTGGGTGACGACAATATACGATGATATATGAGCAAACATGTGACCGGTATGGAGAATCTTATAAAATAAACAATGCACATACATTTATATTCAATTTTTAAATTTTAATTCGAAGCATTTTTTTCGTTGGCAGCTCAATCGTTGTTAAGTTTTGTACGTTTAAATGAACAAATTTTCCAGTCGTAGTTTCTCATAATGTATTTTCTTATGGACGTTAAAGTTAGAAACCTCAGGTAGTTCAATGTCCGGCCTGTTTTGATCTAATGTATATTTTATGGGACTTTTCAGTTGGAATCCCCATTGAAAAACTGCTAGTGTTTAATTCTGTATCAAAGCAGCATTGTTATAAATCAGGCACATAAGTTGCTGAAAGAAATGAAAAAACTATTTTTCATTAATTACATTCGAACATAACACACGAAAATTTTAGAAAAGTTAGATACGTGGAACGAGCAAATTGATGTCTGATGCCGGTAGTTTATCGCAACATACTTGTAATCCGACGCGCTGTATATATTTGATACACAACAAGAGACCGTTTTCAGTCCGCAGAGATATCATTTCTAAAAAATAAATTTAGTCAATTATCATTGAAAATTTGGATTTGTAAATGATTGCGTTCATCGCGATTAGCACGGACTGACCAAACAGTTGGTATCATTTTACTATGACTACAAGAAAATTAAGTTGTAAGCTCTATTTCTCAAATCGAAATAATTGGCATCAGGCACGTTTCTTTATGTCCTGTGCCGCAAAAGAACATGTATATGGTACTCGTTTCTTGTCATGACATAGAATCATGAATAACTCATATAACATGTTCTCCTTGATATGTTTTGACACGCAGCGACTTGCGCAGCGAATGCTTCTGTTGCGTCATCCTGGTCACTATGAGAACGATGCTTTAGCCTACATACTAAATGGGATTCCTTACGTAACAATTTCACAATTCATTATGAGGTACTACATTCATGGAGATAAATACACAAGGCGACGTTATAACGAAATGAGTTTATTGTTACTAGACCAGTCAGCTTTCCCATGACGAAATTGTTACTCTCAAATATGCATAAGGGTGACTGTTTGTCACTTTGAAAGAAATTACAATTACATATTTCATTGTCAGCGGTTACAATTACGTGTCAATATTTATATTTAAATTATTTGATTATTCTAATTTTGAGGGATTCTACTTCTACTTTTGAAGGTTTAAATTTTAGAACTTTGTTTTAACTCCCCAGGGAGGAAGCTAATTGAAAACGTAGTCTCAGTTTCAGATATGAAGAAAAAATTTCCACTATAGAAAAAAGATTTTAACAAAACTAGAAGGTGATTGTCAAGAAGCATCATTAGATGAAATCGCTGATGTGAAAGATTCTGTCCTGAAAAGTGAGATTTATTAATTGAGTGACAGAAAATCGACGTCTCGGTAATCGTTCCAAAGTAGATAAATTTTATTATGCATATTTCTATATTTTTTTATTTAAAATTTTACAGTATTATTATTTTTATGTGAGAGGATTCGCGGAGAGACTTCGTTACCGCCTCAACCTAAACAATCTTATGTAGCCTTCCCTTTCTAATAGGTTTAATTGTTGCTTTTGGGAGCATAGTTTGCTTTTAGGAGATTTCAATGCAAAGATCGGCTCCACCTTGAATGATGATCACATCCGCCAAGTAGTCGGAAAATTTGGATTGGG
>WYDF02063836.1:0-11671 GCA_009867245.2 Adranes taylori
TGTACAAAAGATACAAACTATAGCGTTAACGACTCATAAGTAAAATTGAATGAAAGCATGCATCAATCGTGTACTCCCCTTTTGTTTAACATCTATAATACCCTATATCAAAAGTCTTTGTAAAATGTTATAGCTCGACCGTCTTGAAAAGGATGTCGCATAAAACAGTATAATCCGCTTGAGCTTTTCCGATTTTAATAACGCCTTTGTTAATACACATTTCACATTGCTGATGTTCCAGAGCACAAAACACGCACAGTAATTGTGAATAAAAAAAAAACTACATCATAATAACCAACCAGTCGATGCTAATGAATTTACCAGAAACTTATAATACGAATGACTTGATATATATATGAAACATAAATTTATAATAGAAAATAGACAATTAATATTTTTGTATATAATTTATCTAATTGCGTGGACGTCACAGATATAAATATTAACAGGTATTGTACTGTTATTGCAGACCGCACTATTTTAAACAAATAAACGACACATCTAAATATTTAAAAAAATATTTCAGCTTGACAGAGGGGTTAATATTATATGAACATATACCCCTGAGTATATATATGGAGCTAAAATATTGCATTATATTTTTTCGTTATTCAATTAGCTATATTTACTGCATGTATCGTCAGGAGCAGTTTAGTGAAGAGGTTAATCATTAATTGTTATTACCACTCACTGCAAATTGCAATTACAATAGAACTTCGATGATCCGTCACTCTTTTAGCCGTAACTCTCTGTTATCTGTCATCATAAAAGAAATTCAGTTTTACTTTTTGAAGCGCTAGCATAATATTATTCGAAGCGACTTTTCGCGACATTAGTTCGCGAGTGGAGTTCTTGACCTTGAGTAGCGCGCCATCCTTGATCTACTATGTATGTACATATGTAGTTCATAGTACATGTGTATTGTTTATTAGCTCAGTATTGACAGATGAGTAACCTTTCGTGCGGCATATCGTTTTTGTAGCACCTTATTATTGTGCCGTTATTACTGCATGCGGTGTTTCAAAAATGGATAAAAAGCGGAAACATTTTGCATTAGGACTTGAGGAAAGGTGAAACTGCTACCAGTATTGCTCAGATTTACGGTGGGAGAACAACAGTGAATGACATTAAACGTCATGCAGAGAAGATTGAGCAACATGTGTCGAAAATGCAAAATACTAATGCCGATGGAGATGTAAGACATCGTAAAACCATGAAACCGACAAAATACGAACAACTTGATAGCGCTATGTATCAATGTATTTATTTACGCTATTTATTTAAACCCGAAGTCAAGGAATTCCACGTTAAGTCCCATTATATTGACCAAGGCAAGTGAAATTAACAAAAAACTAGATAACGAACCAAACAAAGGAAGCGTGGGATGGCTTGATAAATTTAAATTTCGTCACGGCATTCGACAACTTCACGGCATTCGGTAGGAAAATACAGTGCAAATCGTGCAGTCGTAACTGATTTTAAGGAGCACTTTAATTTAAACATATCTGCTCTTAACCTCGTTAGGCAACAAGTGTACAACTGCGATGAAACCGTACTCAACATATAATACAGACAGGGACATCATTTACGAGAAAAACAGCCCTAGGTTTTAGAATCCAAAAAGATCGGAGCACAGCAATGGTCTGTGCAAATGCAACTGACGGTCATTAGCTACCTGCGCTGGTGATTGGAAAATTCCAAAAGCCGCGAGCATTAATTTTAATTTGAAAGCCTTGCCAATGAACTCTAACACGCAAAAAAAAACGCTTGGATGAACCAAACCATTGTCTCGAGAACCAAAAAACTTTTTAGTACGGCATCAATCATGGCGTACATCAATTGTACATTTTAAATTATAATTTTTTTTCAAAAAAAAAAGATGTTAACAAATTAATTTTGTCACAGTTGCGTTAAAGACATGCTGAAATTCTTCTGAGGACGGGGTAATTGTTTGCCCGAAACATGTCAACTTTAGGCATTAGATGTGTCCTCATAGCTCTGCTCCTCATAGCTGTGCTCCTCATAGCTGTGTAAACTGTTACCATTCACTTGCTGGAGGCACTGGTTATGTTAAATATATGGAGTTTTTGGAACATTTAGTTTTAATTAATTAAACATTGTGTTTGGTTTTATTAGATGAATTCAATAAAAAATAAACCGTAATTATTTCCAAGCCCTGAATAAGCTTTATACAAAAGCTTATTCAGGCTGAAATTTGTAGAAGAAATGATTTTATAAAAATTTTCGGTAGAAATTACATTTATTTTTATTATTAATATATATTTATGTGCTAAGGCATTTGAATAAGAACTTTTTATTTGTTTTTTATATGAAAACTAGTCAGTACATTTAATTTCTCAAATTATGAATTAGATAAAAGCTTTTTGGGAAAAATACGAGAGCTATTGTTAAAATTTCGGAATGAAGAAGACAAAAACATCTAGAAATACAATAATACTTTATTGCCTTTCAAAATAGTCCCCTTTACACTCATTTTTTCATGAAAATAAACCGATCATCATTTTGAAACGCTTTTATTTCATCTTGATGAAAATCGTTTACCACGTAGTCGATTTTTTATTTTTGGGAAAGTAAAGAAGTCGTTAGGACTTAAATCAGGACTATATGGAGGATTGAGACAACAATTCTACCTTTTGACTGCTCAAATTCTTTACTGTTTGTTGAGGAATATGGGAACTGTCATGGTGCAGAATGATGTGTCGAGTCCTATTTGTTTTTCGCAATTCAGTGATAACTTGTGGTAAAGAAATCGATGTGTACCATTCTGCATTAACAGTTCTACGATCTTCAAGTGTAATAGGAGCTATATGCCCAGTTTTTGGGACAAAACAAGCTACAATTTTCTTAGAAACACAGTGGCAACGAGTGACTTTTGTGGGTTTGATTTCATCTTCAAACACCCAAACAGTTGACTGCTGTTTTGTTTCTGGTTCATAAACAAAGATCCATCTTTCGTCACCACTAGTAATGTTGTAGATCAAATTTGATCTCTCTGAGTCGAATCGTTTAAGCATTTTTTTACACCAGTTCACACGAGCCTCTTTCTGAGCTTCAGTTAAATTATGGGGGATCCAACGGGAACATATTTCTTTAACACCTAAGTGATGATGTAAAATTTCATTAATTTGTTTCATATCCAAGCCTAAGTGTGACTCAATTTCTCTATACGTAACATGATGATCTGACATTATCATATTTCGTACAGCATCAATGTTTTCAGCAGTTTTCGATGTCATTGGCCGACCTTCACGAATATAACTGCGGCCAAATTTAAACTCTTGGTACCATCGAAAGACAATTGTCCTTGAAGGTGCCTCTTCACCAAAGGCAATTTTCAAATCCTCGATGCAGTCCTTTTAACTTTTTTTTAAACGAAAATAAAATAAAATCATTGATCGAAAATGTTCTCTATTTAAATCAATTTTCATTGAATTCTGAATAATTTTGAAAATTTGCAGTAACGAAACAGTTTGATATATTTACAATCCGTCGCTTTTGTTTGACAACTGATAGATCAAACTTCATGACGCTTTATAGGTTAATAATCGCTCAAGTACAGTATTGACACATACCGAAATTTTAACAGCAGTACTCGTATAAATTAAGTTATTAGGTGTACTTACATTTACTGCAAATAATAAAAAATGAAGTATAATCTAAGTAGTCTAGCCCAAACGGAAATTAAAAAAAATTATAATAATTTGCATCAAATCCAAATAAAACGTTCATATTAAAGATACATTCACAGATATACTGTACAGTTAATTAAGTCTTGTTTATTACGTTCGAAAAAATGTAATGAAAATAAAAAGACTAAACCAAAGCTAAGCTTAAAGACGTCAACTTTGTTAGCAGACTAAGAGAGCTCCTTAGAAAATATGCATTCTTAATTTTGCTTAAATTATCCTGCTACAAAATTAAATATTTATCCAAGAAATGAAGCTCTCATCCTTAGAATATTTCTTTTCAGAATGATACCTGATTAGGGCTGTCTTCTTGCTTCTATATTTCATACCAACTGAAAAGCAATCGTATTAAATTAGAATATCTTTTACGAAACATTATGAGAAGAAAATTAATATGACGGAAATGAAAATATTCTTGAAATATAGCATTCAACATTTTAATTAAGTCAATGTAAAAAAACAAGATTTCTATTTTCTAGATTATCATCTAAGTCAATGTAGAAAAACAAGATTTCTATTTTCTAGATTATTATCTAGAAAATAGAAATCTTGCTTTTTACATTGACTGGTTTATTACATTTCAAAATTTTTTAAAAAGAAAAAGGATTTAAAGATTAGATGATTAGAAGGTAACTGAATCACACAAAGTTTAGTCTTTTTCACTATGATTCAATCTAAACAATCCAAATATACAGAGGGACAATATAAAAACAAATCATATAAACAAATACAAACTCAACATCCTGATAAGCATAACATGGAAGAACTTAAATTACTTAAAAATAAAATCCCATTGACCTACCATGGTCCAAACATGCCAACTAAAATAATAGAAATAAATATATACTTTTTAATCAAATAAAGATATAGTACAGTTCCACCATTCATATCAACACAGACCAAATTCTTGAAGACTTGGCGACCACAACTGGCCACCTTTACATTAAATTTCATTGCAAGCGTTTCAGCGGGTCTTAAGTTATTTAATTTGTATATACGTACTTGGCTATCCTCTAACATTTGTAGAAATATCAGAGTAATCTGCTCAGCAGTTCTCAAGTTACAATTATTTCTGTAAAAAAATTGTGAATTTCATATTATTCACTTTATTCACATATTATTCACTTTTCATAGTAAATTAAAACGTCACTGTGTCGAAACGCTTCGAGATTTTGAAATAAAATTTCTCGTGGCGATTGGTTAATGTCAGAAAATAACCCTGTATATGTAATACGTACAAATGGTATTTGCAAAATAAAAACTAGGTAGATGACGTATTATATGACCTATTTGGAATTTATAAGGAAAGTTTTATACATTCAAATTCAAGTCATAATGGATTTTTTTTACATCTTAAAATATTCCTTATTTAAAAGTTATCTAAATAATTTATTTATTTAATATCTGAAACACATTTTCCATCAAAACCAACACAAGTGTTATATCAAAAGTTGTTCTGAAATATATTCATATCGTACAGGTTTTATATTTTCTTTGAAAATCCCTGCACAAGATTGTGTTAATTAAGTTTTTCTGTATTTTGAAATCTTCGCTTTGAAAAGTTTCAGTTTAATTTTAAAAGAGAATAAATTAATTTCTTTATATCGACTGAATATAGTATTTTTGTTGCCTTGAACATTCTCTTTTTGCATTAATTATTTCGGGTGCTAATTAAAGAGAGTAATCTAGAACAGCGGTCGGCAAACGGTAATCTGCAGACGACCGGCAGTCCGTAAGGTAATATTAATAGCGCAAAAAATATATTCTTAAGATCGTTGAGCTCCTTTAGTAAAATGTTTAAGCATAAAATAAATTTTGTGGTGTATTATATGTAAATTAACTTTTCAGGTAAATTAACTTTTGAGGTATCTCAAAAGCGTTGAATAAAATAAAATAAAGGTCATAAATAGACGCCCCACCTCAGACCAGGAGCTAATAAAAATGGAATCTAGCCGCGTCACCAAACACAACAACAAGTAAAACTGTTACTTTGTTTTAGTCTATAGCATCTAATTCATTTTAAAATAATTAAAATAATTTTTACGTATAATGGAATATAATTTTTCTAAAACTTATTGCTCGTGCAATTTACTCAATTAATATAATACTGATAAACTTTCAAATCGGGCTGATTTATCGAGTACGGCCCACTGTATAGATATGCATAAATAATAGAATATATAGGTGAATAGGAAGCTATACAAACACAGAATTTCGTAGAAGGCAAGCGAAAATAATTTCGTAATTTTTGATTGTTTATGTATGTGCTTGCTTCACTTGGCATTTATTGTTTTTAATATATTATAATACGTAAATGATTATAATCGCGTTCGTTATTTTGGCTTAACAGATTATTGCTTGGCTCTTACTATTAACTATAATGCAAAATGATTTACGATGACTTCGGTTCCATTTAGCAAAAATTCAAAGATAATAATTGTCGAACTAAGATATGATAAATTTGTTATTAAAAAAGATGTGGTTTATGTCGTAAACATGGTTTGCAGTTAAATTGGCGATGCGGACAGCGTTCTGTTGGTGCGTGAATTTGGAGTCGGTGGTCCGGTGATGTCGGCGGGAACATACGGAGTGTACGGAGGTTAGAGCGACGGTCTGCGAATGCTGATGGCGTCAGGCGTATTGGATGAAACGCGTTAGTGATGGAGCTGTTCCGATGAGGATGTCTCGTTGCGAAATTGATTTACTGGCGAGGTTGCTTGGTTGGTGATTCGACCGGCAGCGAGGTAAACTCGTCGGTGAGGTATTGACGAGGTTGATTGGTTGGTAATTCGATCGGTGGTGAGGTAGATTCGTCGGTTCATCCATTTGGTTGGCTCTTCGACTGGTCTATGCGATTGATACATTGATCGGGCTTCTCTCCTTGGCGTCGGCCTTCTCCAGGATGCTCGAAATCACCGTCAATGAGTGAGGAGACTTAGAAAATATGTAAATGCAAGAATAGACGTGAAAATGTCTATTAAGAGGGTCAAAAGATTCAGGCGAAAGAATATAAATTGTACAATATTCGCAAAAATAAACAGTACCGAAATATGGTAGGCTCTGGAATGATTTTGCCCATGCCCGATTTGTCATGTTTGGCTTGTTTGTCGTTAACTGTCATAATAACGTTACGCTTATGTCAAAATCCTTCTGAAAATGGTTCTGACATCTAAAGAAAAGGTGTTTATAGTAAGCATTATTTCCGTTCATATGGAAGTGGACGGGGTATTGGCCCAAGTTTGAAACAAGTCTCTGAAAATTATCGACAGCAATTTAATAAAGCTAGTAAAAGTGTATTGTGGACGTGTGTTGAGCCTAGCGTAGGAATTCTTCAGAAATGCATGGTGTTCAGACGAATGTCATGTTCACATGAGTGGGTATATCAATAGGCAAACAACTAAATTTCATGGATTTGAACGCCCTGATTTTATTGTAGAGAAACCACTTCACAGTGCTCGAGTTACCATTTGGTGTGCTGTATCCGGGCACGGTATAATTGGTCCTTATTTTGTTGAGGACGGGGATCAACAACCAGTTAGTCTTAATCAAACGCGTTATAGACAGAACATAATCTAGCCTTTTGTGAGAGATTTAAGGATTTTTTGCCGAGCACGACATTTACACCTGAACAGGTAATGGTTTGAGCAGGATGGCGCCACAAGCCAGACAACCAGATGCTCATTAGAACTTCTTCGTGAGCATTTTGGAAACCGAATTATTTCTCGTGAAATGGACTTCGACTACCCTTCACATTCACCTGACCTGACGCCACTTCATGCATACATTTGGGATAAGATACGGCAAGCAATAATAACTTATTTCCAACAACTGCATCAACCACTGTTTAGGAATATGTTAAATGATCTGCAAAATCGTTATGAAGCATGTTTACGCCATAATGATGCACATTTTGAACATGTACATTAGAAAAATTGAAAACTGAATATTAAAATTAATTTTGGTACTGTTTATTTTGGCGTATACTGTATATAACTTTTGCTGGCATAGTCATTTTATTACTGATTTTGTGAGGCTTTGATTTAATTTTTGTCGGTGAAAAATTAAATCGGGGTTGCGTTCGTGGCGATTTATTTAAAAATGTCTAGACATATTAATGTGTGCGAAATGCTCACTGCTGATACGATTAGGTATTATGTTGATAACGAGCGAAATGCTCACACGAAGTTACCAGAACAAGGCCCAGAATGCGTCTTGCCGAAAGTGGCTTGGATCTTACTTTTTATTTGAAAACCGAGATTTCGGCATCCGTCTTGGCCGGCGGTAATTTGGGATGCTGACTGCGCCAACTGGGAGCGCCGTAATCGAAAGTACTGCAAAAATCGTTAGGAAAAGAGAATTTTCCTCGAATCATAGACATTTGTTTAACCGTTGCGAATTTTATAGAATACTAACACGTAACATCCCTGCCAAGAATCTGCGATTCTATACTGCTATCGGATTTGCTCCCCAATTCAATTTAACGTGCCAACGGGCAACAAGCTGCATTGCCCCTTCTACTACGAATGATATCCCGACGGCGGCAACTGTTGCGTGAAGGCACTCAAAACAGTGTTCTCTTCTCGCAAACAAGAAAAATCTGCCTAGCCTAAGGTAACGCCCTCAAAGTTCATTATAGTCAATAAAAATTATCCATCGAAAAATACGATAAATCTTTAGCAAACAGGACCACACAAAATTCTATGAACTCATAAAAGGGGATCGCAAACATCTCTCTCGCCGAGACAATGAACGCAGGTTCAACAACCTCACTTAGAGCCATCTATTCGAAAATAAAAATTCGCCAAAAGCGAAAATCTATAATAAAAAAATTAGCTGCGAAAAAATTACCGTCGTGAAAGAGAGAGAACATATCTCCCTCTCTAGATATGTTCCTTTTTTGCTCATTTTCTACGATGAAAGATCACAAAAAATGCGAAAAACATCTGGCTAGGACAAGCGGCTATAAATTATCTTAATCTCTTCGGACAGATCTTTTCGTACAAACAAAGCAGCATAAAAAAGAAGGCCACAGAAAGCGCGCGCGATGTATATTCTTCTTATCTCTTTCTCAGCTAGCTCCCTCTAACACATGGAAATACGCTGCTGTGTGGTGTCGCGGCTGTTGACTGCTTCTCCTGCTCTGAGCTGCAATGTGTTGCGAACGCTTTGTATTTTTGCTAGCGGCCCGAACTCCTACTCCTTCATTTGATATGCAGCGCACGAAGAAAATGAACATTGTTTGCTTGATGACCTCGGTCGGCAGATCTCTGTACGCAGCATTCTAACTCTCTCTAACGCAAACCTTGCCATCGCTTGCTTATATTAAATTAATTATGCGTTCGTTGTTTCTTTGTTTGATGGTTTCTCTGATTTGTCAATTGTTAAATTAATTGGTGGCGTTTGTTTATTGGTGGTTTTATTCATTTTTCGGTTCTGTAGAGGCTTGCCAATAACAACTTCAGTATTAAATCCATTGGAATATCTCCAGATATTGCTATATCTAGATCAATCTATGAACGAAAGGAAGAAGAAAGGAGCCAACTGAGTTTTGTCCAAAACCATTTATAGTCAGTCGTTCAAAGAGTCTTTTGAAATTTACTATCCAAAAAAAGAGGAACGAAAAATAAAAATATATAGATAGTAAATTGAGTTTCTTCCAACACCGAAGAAAAAAATTTAAATGTGAAAAGAGTCTAACCGAATTCTCATCGGATAATAGTTTCAACCTTAAATTCAACTCGTCTATAATATGATAAACTTTTATGATAATATAATAAACATAAAATAAACTTAATGCGCATTCTAATAATTCGATAATGCAAATAATTCGTAATTTTTGTAGGGAAGCAAAACCTTGCTTCCCTACAAAAAAAGTAAAAACCTTTTCTATACTCTCGCCGTGACTATACTCTATCTTATACCGTTCTCATAATTTCAGCGATTAACATGTTTTGTGCAGCACATGATTTGCTCTCTAGATCTTATTTCCATTGCATACTTTCGTATTAAATGATCGCAGAATTTTAGATTATTTCTTGGAAACAGCCTTTTATAATCCCGTATCTTATATTCGTTTTATATTGCTATAATCCGCCCACTGAACCGATAGTATCGTACCATAACAAATCACTTTGAACGTTTCCATTCGTCGTCGACATGAATGATGCAAAGTTCGAAGCTATAGATTAGAATAGAGAAAACCAGTGCTGTGAGAAACCGAGAGTTTAGTTGCTATAGAAATAATCTACTCTGTCCAATATCACCATTATATACAAGGCGCAATTCGTCATCATAAACTTTCGCTTTATTTCTAGTTCGAATTCTACCTCAAAAACGTCTAATTAACGTTTTAACATTATTATTGTGATGAGATATTTAACACTATCACTTATCTACGTATTGCCACATACAGGAAAATAATGTGTTGAATTAAATGTAATCTAGATACAAGCAGATTGACTTAGTCTATAAATAATATTCTAATAATTCTAAATGCAGTACAAATTCTTTTACATACGAGAAAAAGATAGTAAATCTGAGAATTCAAACGAAACTCTTCGGCAGAATGCAACCGCGTTCCAATTTTCGTTGGATAAATTCACGATCGGCTTATTCGGCATGTACAAGTCAAGGGGCCAAGTTAATCCGGCATTCTTGCATAGTCGATAAACGGACATTTCGGAAGTTCGCACAGATTCATTCAAAAATAGGTTGGCACATAATTTAGTGGTACGCGATTTATAAATTTCGAATTAAATTTATACCTATGCAACAACAAGCATCACAGATTGGTACACGCACGTAAAGTGTTTCTAATTGATCTGTTAACTGTTAAAATGTAAGGGCTGATTGAAAGAATTAAATTGTTTTAAATAACTTTAATTAACTTCAAATAATAACTGATAAAAGCCAATTACATCACACATGTTTAATTTTTTTTTATATTAATTATATTTAACAAATAAAACTGAGTTCTGTAATTTTAACTCGGCTAAGTTTTAAACATCTTTAGATGTTTGCATATGAATAAAAACCACCACGTCACTACCTCTTAAAATCCGGGTGTGATAATTTGGTGGAGGCGCCGGTTACAATGGCAGTGCTATTGTCTGAAATCTATCCACAATCATCAAACGGCATTTGGTTCTAATCAGTTCTAGGCCCGATTAGAACTCGCAGCTTCTATTCGCTGGAGAAAGTTATATATTTATTGCTCGTTTTATAGTAACTTTTGTACATCTTTTCTCAACAAAGGAAACCTCAACTTGGCAGGTTTCCAAAGCCTCGCTAATAATCCATTCTTAAAAGATGTTAAAAAGACGTCGAACTAATTTATGATTTTGTACAAAACAATGTAGTTTTACAACAAATAAAAAAGGTTTTACAAAAACTTTCATTTAGACAATATGAGTAAATGAATATACAAGATTTTGAGAAATAGAAAAATTATGTAAAATATGTTGAATAACAAACAGCCATAATATTGATCTGCGTTTCGATAGCCCTCT
The DNA here is from genome assembly GCA_009867245.2 of Adranes taylori. Taxonomy (NCBI): domain Eukaryota; kingdom Metazoa; phylum Arthropoda; class Insecta; order Coleoptera; family Staphylinidae; genus Adranes; species Adranes taylori. Next base: position 11,216 of record WYDF02063836.1, read on the forward strand.
CAATGTCAAATCATACTAATATGAGAGATCCATCTTCAACGGTTCCTAAGTAAGGAGCTCTACCGCAAAACCCACTACATCATTTTTTTTCAAAATAGAAATAACGATTGGATGTCCGATCTTTATATTGGGCGTTATCATAAACATCAAACAGGTTCAAGCTAAACGAACTAGATCCATTTAAAATTCAAGTTTGAAAAGATGGTTCCAAAGCAAAACCAACTTCCAACCTGATCCACCCATGAAGTCGGTACACAATCAACTATATCCAATGGACCAATCAGAGCGCTCCATTACTGTTTCGAAGTAGAGGTTATGTTGCCATGTGCATTATATGTTTGTTATTCTGTAAGAGTACACGATATGATGTTTCTTTAAGTTTTTTATTAAAATAAATAATTTTTAAGTGATATTTAGTTTTACAAAACGAATGATTATGATTTGAATGATTCAGTA
>WYDF02063847.1:0-11671 GCA_009867245.2 Adranes taylori
TGAAAATGTCGGAAAGTTTGCAAGAGTAGTGTCCCGAGAGAATCTTATGTGATCTCGCCGCGAGATCTTCTGTTTTCATGTGTATCTAGGCCGAGACTACTACGCCTATTTTCATAATTCAGATGAAGAAGTGCCCTAATCTTTGTGATTCTTCGATGTACTCTCTCCATTAATTGAATGTCCTTGTAGTAAGGATTCCACACTGATACAGCATGTTCAAGAATAAGCCTTACATAAGTTTTATAAATGGTAACAATATTTGTTATATTAATATCAGAGAAGGATGTTTTATTATTTAATTTGTAGTGTTTGCTTTTCTTACTACTGTCGTTATTTGTTTCTCCCATTTGAGGTCGTCCGAAATTATGACTCCAAGGTCACACTGCTCCCTTACTGATTTTATCCATTTAGGTAGTATTGAACTTTTGGAATGTTTCTCCCAATGTGGAGGACCACACATTTTGACACGTTTAGTGTTAAGAGCCATTGCTTCCTTAGTTGTATATTTTGTTTAGATCCGCCTAAGTATTACGGTCTGCGTTACGGGATTACTATATAATTTAGCGTCATCTTCGTACTTACTAATTTCACATTGAATGCTTTTTGACATGTCACTAACGTATAGAAGGAACAGTAGAGGTCTCAATACAGATCTCTGCGGAACTCCGCTGTCAACATTGTACTGGTCAGACAGACTACCGTTTGCTTTCACTTTAAATATTCTGGCTTTTAAGAAATTCTATATCCATGTAAACAACTTTCCACTGATTCCATTAATTTTGATTTTGTGTAGTAATCGATTTAATGGTACCCGGTCGAATGTCTTCTCAAAGTCGAGATATATAGCATCAGTTGGCATGTTCCTGTCATGATCAGATGTCCATCTATTAACACATTTTAGCAAGTTAGTTGTAACAGACTGGTCAGACAAGAAACCATATTGAACATTCGGCAGGGTCTCGTGGAGATAATCAGTTAGTTCTCATACAATGATTTTTTGCAAAAGTTTGCATATTACCGATGTCAGCGAGATTGGGCGGTAGTTTGCTGTAATTAGTCTCCAAAATCTCTTTTCTTGAAAATGGACACGGCTGTGTCAGATTTCCATTCAGTCGGTAACTCACCAGATTCTAAGGATGCAGTCGCGTTGATTTTTAAGCCGAAAATGGTTTTCCTTACTTTTTCTTAGGTGATGTTTATACTGCTGAGTTCATTATTTTGATTACTTGCAGAGATCGAAGGAATACTGGTAGCTTCTTTGATGACAGCGGATTGAAACTGTTGTGCAAATATTTGTGCAACTTTTTCAGGTTCGGTTGTGACCTCTTCGCCGTCCTGAAGTGCAATAATGGGAGCTTTCGGTGTGACCAACTTGGATATAAAATTGTAAAAGGCCTTATTTCCTTATTTATTATATGATTTTCGTAGTTTGCTGTGCTATTTCTTATTGTTGATATAAGAGTGTTATTAATTTTTCGGTAGGCTCTGTAATCATTTTCATTGTTTGTACTTCTATATTTATCCCATGTTGGTCATTTTAAATGTACCATGTTGTCGGTATTTCTGTTGTATTTCTATTTCTGGTGGTCTATTTTTTGTTTTGTAGTGGCACATATTTTTGAAAGGATTTATTCAGAATTGTGTACAATGCTCTGGCATTGCGATTATCTTGTGTCAGCTTTCTTCAGCTATTGATGAAACGATTCATAGATATATAATCAGCTTTCTCATAGTTTCGATAATATATTTTCTTTGTTGGTTTGTGCAAAGTAAGACACACTTGTGCGTTAACAATTATTGATATGTGGTAACTCTTTTCTACTGGGTTCTCAATGAATACTCCTGAAATTATTTCTTCATTGGTAGTCAGGAATAAGTCAAGTAGAGAAGGTGTGCATCCAGTTCTGTATCTAGTGTACTGGTTTATCATCTGAATTGGGGCGGTGTTGTTATAGAATTCCAGGAATATATCTGAACTTGAATTTGACTTTGTTTAAGTAACCATTGTTCCAATCAATATCTGGTAGATCAAAGCCTTCAAATATTAACAGGATTTCGGATCGGGATACTTCAGTTAGCATTTCACATAGATAAAATGTGTAACTCCAAGCTTGTGTTTTCACAAGCTTGTTTGTATGTATGAAGAAGTATGTTGTGGTCCAGCTTGTCGAAGGCCTTACTAAAATCAGTAAATAATACATGCAATTCCCTGTTATTGCCCAATGCATTTGACAGGATTTAAGTAAATACAGTCAAATTTATGTTGATCGATCTACCAGGGTAAAACCCGGCTCAATTGCGGGATTTCCATTGAGACATTTTTATAGGTACAGATTTAGAATCCTTTGGATATGTTGGATAATATTGAAAAAGGTATGAAGGTAATTACATAATGGATGTTGCCACTTTTGAAAACAGGGGATATTCTACTGTATTTTAATCGTTCTGGGAATTTGAATTCCTTTATAGGTTCATTGTATAGTTTAGCCAGGGATTTAAAGAGAACTAAAACACAATCTTTTCAAAAGAACCTTGGTAATAGAACAGGGTCTCTAGTATTATTATTTTTAAGATTTTTGAGGTTCTTTTCCACTTCTTATTCCAAGAGTGAGTTGATAACTATGAGATTACTGTTTGTGATGTTAATAGCCCTGAAATCATAAGTCATGGTTGAGGAGATTGATAACATTGTTCAAAATAGCCAACAAACGATATCATTCGGGGTAATTAGTTCGATTACGTTGTAAAACATAATCGAACTACTCTACTCGTGTCTGTTTTAGAGTTGACATAAGACCACAAATGGGGAGGGTTTTGAATAGGAAAATAATAATGTAACATATAGACAGGAAAATAATATTTTAAAATATTATAAAATATTATATAAAATATTACGAACCACAGTACTTGAACCTAAGGAATGAATTTTTATCCATTCTATCACATGATACAGTAGTAAATACTAAATAGTGTTACAATACACATGACAGATACAATTTGTAACAGCAAAGTGGTCTGTAAAAATTGACAACTCGTAGATTTTATTATCGCGTTTAAAATCTAAAAAAAAAATAGTAAAAAAGAGGCAGAGATAAACATTAAACAATAGCCAGACCTTGAGTATTATTGTAACGACAATATCCCACCGGAGGTCTTAAAGCAAAATTCATATGTTCCAGAACTCCGCGGTAGAGTTATGAGGGAAGTGTTTAGAGTTTAGGATTTGATGCTAGTTCTGAGTTGCATAGTTCCCATGCAATTAACGCATTGATAAAATCCCTATATTGGACTGGATAAAATCATTGGGCGGTTAAATCCTTAAACACGATTCCAAACAGATTTTAATTGTTCAAAAACAAAGCGAATAATTTTAATAAATGATAAAAATAAGATGGTGTTGGGAAATAATACTTACTATCATTCAAATTTAAAAATTCATGTAAATCATCAACAAGCGGTAGTGTAACAGAATGTACTCCAGTTTCGTGGATGGCAAAATATGTGCCTAGTTTTGACAGATCACGATACAAAATTATCGGACATGTATAGTGCGGATCGTATTTCGTTGTCGATAATCCTTGTTCCAAGTCAATGCGTTCTAAAAATATAGTACAAGTATGGAATGATTTAATTTGTTATTGAAAGTTTTATTTATTAAAACTATTTTAAAATCAATTAGAGTAGACAATTCTCTACGATAATAATATCTTTTATTGGAATAATTCTTTTACTCCTAACATTTCCAAATTTACCATCCTACTATCAACAAAATTAATACAAAAATAATAAAAATTCTTTACAAATTACATTAAAAAAATTAAGAATGATATGCAACCGCATCCAGGTTTTGTTCTCCTCCTTCCCATTCAATTCCTTTTCATTCATTCAATTCCCTCATTGCGTCCACATAGCCTTTCTTCCCTTTGTCTCTGTTTCTCTTTATTCCTTTCCCCTTTCCTTTCCTTATCTTTTTTCCCATCCCTATGAACCACAACCCCTAAAAAACCCTTTTCCACACATACTCACCCACACCTTCTATTCCCAACGTTTTTACAATTCCTTCCATGATTCCATTCACATTCATTCTACATTCCATCGCCCCACAATTTTCACTACATAAACTTCCCACAAGCATTCATCACATTCACATCGTTCTTTTATTAATCTCACACATATTATCTCCATTAATTCTGTGTCCCTTACTTCATGCCCATGTGCACCCTCCAATTACTCGCTACCACCCTTTATTCATCTATCCACAACATTTCTTCATACGCATACACCCAATGCTCCCACGTTTCTTCCTCCTTTCCACATATGCTACAACTTCTTCCCTATCATTCATCCAATATTTATTTCCTCTTCCCTCGTTACCACACCTAAATCTGGCTAACATCCTATTTTCTTTATGCTTCTTCCCGATCTCAAATATTCTGTTAAAATACCTTCAACAATCAAACATTCATATTTCATCTTGTATCGACTCATTCTTATTCTTTCATGTCTCTTCTGTACTTCCACATTCCGCCACGTTTGTTCTACCTCTACCTCACAATTCATCCCTGCTCTCATCCTATTATACCATTCCTTTTTCTATTCCTGAGTCATTCAGTGCTATTATCTTGTAATAAAGCATGTTAGGAGACATAAATTAAATCGCTTAAATAAATAAATTATGTAAAAAATAGCGCACTGGGGCAAAGCCAGTTAATAAAAAGAAACGCATTCACTGCTTAAAAGATGCACGCCTTTGTTTACACATATTGTATAGTAGTGAATTATATTATATTTGGCGTGGTATTATATAGCGTAACACAAACATTATCTATGTTTATTGTAAATATTACATTTTTCATATGTAACACGTACGATAAATAAAGAAGAATTATTCAATCCGTGTCTAAAAAGATTAAATATGTAAACAATAATTAACTGCTGATGCTGCTGTTATTTTATCAAACGCATTTTCTGTACCGCTACGCTACTGCGTATGGAGGTGTTATGCTGTGTACGTATGAGAGTAGAGGAATCAAATTAAACGCCTATCTAATTGCATGTAGTAGAGAGAGATAAACTGTCGCTTGCTTTACTGTCATTGCAATACATACGTTACCTATGTTTAGCGTATATAATGTGTATGACGGTATGCGAAAGGCATATGGATTCATTCGAATGTTCGCCTCACTGATACCTGTGAAAGAAACCGCAAAGAGAATAAAAATAATATGTATTGGCTGCTTGTCGCTGCTAGCGACTACCGCATACACTGCGTAACGTGTGAACTAATGTAGAGAGTGGAATTGTGTCACGCCGCCACGTAGGGTAGGGTTAATATCGTGATTTGTATAGGATTGTGCGAGGGAGACCGTATAAGGAAACAAATATCGTGTGGCCGACTACACATAAACCCGTAACACAGCAAAAACTTTAAGTGATGGCTCAGACCTACAAATAACAAGATTTTGAATAGAAATATGCAGATCCAATTTTGAAAACTCGAAGACAAGCTGTCCAGCAGTAGCAGCAGCAGAGTGACCAAGCCAAGTCAGTCAAGCCGAGTCAATGGGCAGAGCGACAGTCGCCGTGATAATAACACTTTTGTTGAGCGATTTTATATACCATACACTGTTCTGTTTACCACATGTAATTTTGAATAGCTGTGTTTCTTGTACTACCGCACCTACAACCTATCTCCTTACCATTAGAGTATATAAGATAATTCGTACGCATAATCCTAACTGACTTTAGTCACTCAAGTTTATATTATCACCGTACATGTGTACCGTTATTCATTTGTTTATTATTGACATTTAATTGTGCATACATATTTTTTTTTCTTTGTTTATATTATATTGTTAAGAATTATTTTCAGCTACCCACAAGAACAAGAACCTCTGGACAACTCGCAAGACTCGTAGCTGTCCGTGCCCTCAGTAAGCCACTGAGGACCGGTGGAACAATAAGAGCGGTTCCAACGTGCGGTCTCACGTTAAACATGGCGCCCGAGTATACATATTTCCGAAGGCTGTTAAATTCTGTAATAATTAATATCTTTGTTTGCGCCATCTGTAACAGTTACTAGGATTCTGCGTAATATCATTGTACAGCGTCGCGAGCGAGAGTCTATCACAATCTCCCTTACTTATCTCCATCATTGATGTCACATACACTCTTTTCACAATTCTCTCCTTATCATCCATCATCACTTTTCTTTCATACTTAATCATCTTCTTAACTCCATATACACAACATTCATATTCATTCAGTTCCTGCAACACTATTTTACTCGGAGTCGACTTTTCCACACCTAACAAACACCCTTTTCATGTACTGCATTCTCTATATAATTTCCTTTCTTTCTTTCACTGCCAATATTTCAACCTCATACAAAATTATGTTTCTCAAGCTATTTTTAAAATCATCACCCACATTCTTACAAATTCACCTTACTTCTCTTTCGATAAGAAACTCTATTGTAACGCTGAGACTTGTCATCGTTTTAATTTAGTTCTACTGTATATATTTCTGTACAATTAATATTCAAGAAACATCTAATTTATTCAAGACGGCTAGATTCTTTGAAATGTTTAGTGGTTTAAGCCTTTTGATTGCTATACGAAGTACTTACTAAATTGCAAAAGTTATTTAACACTTTGAGTATCGTTTAAACTTTAGTTCATAGAAGGAAACATAATTAGGCATAGATTTGATTGGTGATTAGATAATACGTAAAGAAAGCGTATTTCGTAGCATTAGTTAGTAAATAAAATGTTAGTGCAGAGCGCACTAACATGCAAGTGATCGTTGTTAGTGCAGAGGGCAGAGTGTTTTTAGTTGAAAGTAAAAATAAAAATTAGAAAGCGAATCTATGGCCGTCGTCGAGTCGCAGTTATTAATCATTATCAGTATTAAAATTAATTTCTTAAATAAGTTAAAGTGAAATTGACAGTAACCAAATAGTAAATAATTGTCAGTTGAAAGTGAAGACGAGAATAAAAATTAGAAATAGAATCTCTGTCGACGCGGTTCAGAAAGCCTGAAAGTACTAGTGAATTATGAAAGTAGTGATTAAATAAATTAATAATTAGTTAATAAATAGATTGCCCAGTAGTACATTGGGTAGTTAGTATTAAATTCTATTCGAGCAGTGATATAAGATGAGCCAGAAATCTTCGTGAATGGAATATAAAAAAGGAGTAGCTAGGATGGCTACACACATGTAAGTGTTTTGTTGTTTTATTCATTTTATTGAACATTAACAAGTGTCTTCTAATTTTCTGTGCTAATTTATTGACTACATTTTAGTGAATTTAATGTCTTATTCAGTGTGCTTTCCAACACACCACTAACGTTAAAACTCATTTATGTTTTTATTTGTGCAGGCTTGTTCCTATGAAAAAGTGCTTCAGAACCTATAGATTGTTGGTACCGGTCTCTAAGCCATTATCTACACCCCTACCGGTCCACATCGAGCTAAATTACGCCCCTCCTTAGTATTTCGCCATTTTTCGTCTGATCCGAAAACCGACTTGAAAGATTAGGTTCGTACAAAACCTGAACGAATCTCACCTCTCCACTTGTTCACGTACCTAAAAATAAGTGACAGTATGATTCTTTATATACAAAACGATCAGTTATTCGATGAGAAGCCCATATTTTAGTTAAAATATCAGTGCGTAGCCCACTTAATTGCTGGATATGTTGTAAGAACCAATATGTTGTAGGAACCATGTGCTAGCATAGTTATATAAAAAAAGTCGTAGAGGTTTTCGCAGTTATTTCATTTTCTTCGGAATATCTCTTTTTCTATGTATCCGAGAGTAAAATTAGTTATTGACAATACTGTAGAGAACGAAACGACTTTTTTTCTATGAGCAGAACAGTTCGAAAACTATTAATCATTCCTTGTCAATTAAATGAAACGAATCAACTTACCAATTATATAAAACAGTTTATCAGAAGGTTCAATATAGAGCGGATGATCCGGATTTGGATGCGGTTCTCTGCTACGTCTGCGCTCTTCAGTATTCAAACGATCCAAAAGGACGCCATGACAAATAGTACCCTTACTACTGGCAACGCATAATACTGGTGGTGTCGATGGAATACAAATCAATGAACATCTATCACTTTGATTCAAATTAGGATCACCGGAATTTCGAATTGGTCCTCTGACGCGCGGATTTGATCTTAAAAGAAATAAATACGTTCAAAGTGCGACGAAAGAAATGTCTGAATCGTATTTTCTTTAATCGTAACTGATTTGAATTTTTTTGAAAAAAAAATTTTACCTATCCCCTAATGTAATGTACAATTGATAAATATCACCATTTCCATAAAGCACAAATAATGGCCACTGTAGTTGAATTTTTGTGGCTATTCTACCTTTAGCCAAAGGCTCATTCAACTGATATGTAGACTCAAACTTGCTTTCTACTTCTACAATAAGAATAATACAAAAATATTAAACGTTTAAAACTTAACTGATATAATAATTAAATGTCGAAATTAGTTATAATTCAACAGAACCATTTTACAAGTATTGTAACAAAGAAACGTGCTAATTTAGTGCTATGGTAGATAGCTTTATATGCATGATACTTGTAAGTCATTTAAATAATTCAGGATAGCTAGATGCAAGAAGTGCAAATGTTAGTTACCACTGAGAGTTTCATTAAAATTTTTATTCATGAAATAAAATACAATGTTTAAACATTCATGAGAACCGAGAGATCGTCGCTGATTGGCGATCATCAAAAGATAGCACAGCGTTCTGTTATCAGCGAGAATAGATCTAATTGGAAGTAAATCAATAGTTAGTGAAAGCGTATCGCATGAGTCTGTTTAAGTGTGAGTAAAGAAAGCAGGTCTGATTGGATATGAATCCATTATGGGCGAACGTTATTAGCAGACTAGGGTGCTAGGTAATTAAGTGAGAATATATTAAATTACAGCAATTTACCAGAGGTAGTGAGAAAGTAGTGGAAGGGAGAAAGTAGGAAATTTTGAGAGGTCGAGTGGGAGACAAAGAAACGAATAAAAGACACACAGCTCTCACAGGAACGGATAGTCGGTAACCAGAATTTTTAAATTGCAGAATCCCTGTCGATCAGTGTTTTGAAAATATTTCCAAATAATTAATTCCAAATGAAATCATGAATAAATTAAATTGTTAAATAAGTATCGGGAGTAAGATATGGGGCATAGTAGAGTACATTGATGGATAATAATTAAATAATACGTTTAAGTTTGAATTCTTTAAATAAAATAAATGAAATTGAAATAAATTATTAATAATATATATCACGTCCTACTATTGAAAATCTCTCAAATACTCATCGGATTTAGGACAATGGGTAAATAGAATTACTTTTAAAGCTTACTAGTGTCGTTGATTAGAAGTACAACTTCCTCAGAACAGCTGAAAATAAAACACTACTTAAAATAATAACCAAATTAAAAATTAAATAATAGTTAAAGGTAATTTATCAAATCTTTAAAATTAGATTAATATTTTAAGTGGTTGTCAGTTTAATTGTCAGCCGCCCTGAGGATATTATAATTCTAAACAACTAGTAAGCTAGTAAGCTTTAAACGTAATTTTATTTACTCAGTGTCCTAAATCCAGTGAATATTCGAGAAATTGAAATACATGAATAAGGTAACAGTGTGCGATATAAAATAATTTTGTGATGGTAGGAACGACAGCACCGTAAGTAGAGTAAATTATAAATAATTGTAGAATGTAATTGATGAATCTAGTACCCCATTGTTATTAATCTATTCGCACTCAGTAACACAAATATTATTTTATATTATTATTTTGATGAGGCGTTATTTATATTGAACGTACAAATAATGATTTGTTTTATTGGCATGTAGCATTTATCCAAATCAAAATTAATACATCATTAGGTTTATGCATCTCTTATTTAATCAGCCTTGACTTATAGAAGACTGATATAGAAGTTCTGATTGTTATGGGTTGTGCATTACCATTAACTGCCTAGAGAAATTTATGATTAAATCTAAAAAGAACGCACCACGTCAGCAATTGCAAAGTCTTGTGTTTTATTCTAAATAGTGTTGATAAAGTGGGCATTATAACTTCATTCCGTAGTAGATAAATTAAAGTAGGTATTAAAGTGAATCGCATGTTGTAGTTATTGTATGAGAAGATCCCGTAGGGGGTCGAAATCGCTACGTACCACCCCATTAGAAACGTTCTCTCTTGCCAATCTATAAAATGAACACCCAAAATAAACCGTGACAATATTAAATATATAGCTCTTGTCTGCGCTCTCAGCCAAGTTTGCGCGTCTCATAGCAGGAAACTCCCTACGTTAAGTGAGTAGGACTAACTTTATCTAGAAAAGGAAGAATATTGGACCCCTCATGTTGGGTATCAGTATAAAGAAATAAAGAGCAATCATAACGTAAAAAACTTCAAAATGTAAAAAAAAATGTTTCAGTGATCAAAATTCGCTCAAATCGTTCAAATTAATTATTCTCTTAGTTTATATACTTATCTCAAACTTTTTAAAATCTCCATCTTTCATAGAAAGTAAAATACTGACGTCATATGAATTTTCTTTCAACTATTGGGAACTATGACAGTTAAAACATTGAATGATCCTTCGATACATAACCATTCAAAGATTGTTAGATACAAGTAATTTAAACAGAATTACAATAATAAGGACAAGGTCCAGAAGGATTACAATAAATCCGCGATGTCAGTTCTACATACTTCAAATTTATTTCCTTACTTAAATTCAACTTAAAATCATATTAAAGCATAATAAGTTTTTAAATTTTAACTGATAAATATAATTTAAAACTTATTTTTTTAAATATCTTCAATGTAGAGATTTTAGATTACATCAGGTATAATACAATACTGATGATGGGAAATGCAAATACATCACGTAAATACAACACTGATGATGAGTCTGAGCTGGAAGAATCAGTTCTCGAGGGTGAAAATGATAAAATTTCGCTGAAGGATGTGATGACTGAATTACTGGCTATGCGAAACGTGTGCAAAAATCAAGAAAATTGCGTGAATGAGTTTAAAAATGAGTTAAACTGTTAAAGCAGAACTAACAACCTTAAAGAAAAATCATAGTAAAGAAACTGAGGCGAAGTCCTTGTTCGTAAGGGTCGTAATGAAAGAAGTACAAGAGCTTAAAAGATTTGAGGCAAACATAGTTATATTCAATGCCTCGGAACATGAGAACACTGAAGTTTTGTCTTAAATCAAAATCAAGGGTATGTTACAATTAATTGAAAACACTCTGGATACAGCAAATCTAAAAGCATATCGATCAGATAGGAATATAATTCTCGGCAAAACGCGGCCTATCAAAGTTGAACTTTCGTAAGTACAACTTTGATACAGACTCTAGTAAGTTGACCAGAGTCATTTGTTTAAAATTGAGTCATTGTTAATCCTTCACAAAACAAATAACATGTTGTGATAATATGATGTGATGTGATGTATAACATGTTGTGATCACACAATTTTAATCAAGTATAACTTCACTATTATAATTGCTGCTACTATTTTGTCATGCTATGTACAACAATACTGTTTTATGAAGGTATTTATAGTTATTAGTTACTCTATAATTAGGATTATTTCCAAGTATTTAACTACCACTGTATTCCA